>APFE030396703.1:11667-27742 GCA_000404065.3 Pinus taeda | reverse complement strand
CTTAGGGCTATATTGTTGTTTGCTTTAGATAATTTCATTTCTTCATTTACATATTAAATTCACCCCACAACATCATACCATTATTCAACAATATATGAAATTATATAGAAAGAATAAAGTCATCATCAATGTAGTGGAACATAAGAGAACAATAAAATAAAATAATTCACACATAGATACACCATGATTGGTAAAAGACTAGGGAAAAACCCAATATGGGGAAACCCCTTCCAAATCTTTCTTCTTATTATATTGTCATTGAATGATTCGACAAAAGAGAGGACAGTGATCCATGTCTTCAACCATAATTATTTCTAGAAAAATCAACTAAACAACATCCATGAGATGAACCAAAACATGCTAATAATCAAAAACCCAATTTAAATTTCGGTTGTCAACTATCACTGTTTACGATCAACTACCAAACTATGTGGTCAACTAATGAAATCTGTGGTCAATTGTGAAACTCAAACCCTAGCTTCCAACCACATGCAAAGAGTGGTGTGTGTAGTTACAACCCTCCAATCACATGTACGAGTCTGCGTGCTCACGGTTGCGACCAAAATTTACCTCGAGCATGCCTACAACTAGAAACCAAAACCCTAAACACATGTGTGAGCTCCAAACCCCACAATCTCAGACTTGTACAAACCAATATTCGCTACCCAGCCTTAGACCTATGCAAGCCAGACCCAAAGAAAGAAGAATTATCATGATGATGATGTACAAATGAGGGTCACTTGACTCATATTTATAGACATCGGTGGGTGACCAATTTCTCTTTTGGGTCAACTTGTGCTTTTTTGCACATGTGGGCTTTTCTTCAAAAATACACTTTCCCTTGTCTAAATTGAGCACTTCAATAGTCAAAATTAGTCCTCTCGAAAAGATGAATCTAGTCCCATGATTTGTATTTGTCACCGAGCTACCAAATTAACACCCACTCTTAGTTAGGGATAAATTTGATGATACATCATGTAATCATCACAAGTATCCTGTTATCAAATCATATCATATCGCAAGTATCTAATCATAAAATGTCGTCATTGTTCATCTAGATTCGTTTCTTCTTATTTGTGTTTATCTCTTGATTGTCTTTTCTCATATGTTGAATATTCTCGAATCTAGAAGAAGAATATTTTGGCATTAGATGGGATCCTAAGATACCACCCTCTATTCATCAGGGAGCCATTTCTACCACCTAGAATCACTGCCAGTGGAGAGCCACATATACCACCCAAAATCACTACTAGTAGGGAGCTCAATGCTACTACTCGGGAAACATCAGAGAGAATTTAATCAGGGACACCTACTCAACCTGGAATCACATTGGGAAGCACATATCAACCCAGAAACCAATGAAAATGAGGAAGGTCCTATGGGACAGTCTCACACAAGTCATCTCATAACGGAGAAAACATCTTCCAGCCTATGTCAAGAAATCAGAGTCATAACGTAGGGGAGAAAAAATATTCCACCCTATGTTGATTAAAAATATCTCATCCATGCTATTACTTATTGATATTCCCAATAATTACCCTCAAGGGTCATGTGGTAGAACACCTACATCATAATTAGCTTGTGTTTTACACCTCCAAGCACTTTCTCAACCTGTTGGCCAAACAAGGAGAGGTATTCCCAACAAGCCCAACTTATGGGTATGATGCCAAATAGGGTATACTATGCACAAAACAATACATGGGAGCAACATCTTTGACCTCATGGGTAACATATATGGGTGATAACCTATTTCCTAAAGATCCCTCCATCTCAATTCCTCACCCTGGGAGCTCAGACAGGGGGGAAGAGCTAGCTTAATGTCCTTGATTAGTCATGATCTCTATAGATCAAAAACATATCATCATGCTCATATCTGGTACTAGATTAAACAACTCATTAAAGAGTTCAATCATAATGTCTCAATAACAACAATCTCCTTTTCATGTAGGACATCAAATCAAATATTATACTAGAACAACTATATATCACAAAAAGGATACCTTATTCATCCTCCCTCTGATGGACTCGATGGAAACCAAAAGCCTAAGCTTGTTTTATACAACAACACTATCTCAATATATGAATATCCTTTGTCCCAGCTATATATGAGATTCTCTGTCAATCAACTCCCACTCTTTATTAGTGGAATGTGTCATTGTCATATCCACAACATATTCAAAATATCTTTCCAAAGATTTTCTTCAACCTACCTCACAAATAGCCATGCTAGCAACATTGTACTCAACCTCGACCATGCTCAATGCTATATAATTTTCATCCAAAATATCATGGTAGATATGATACTAAGGCAACACCCAGATGTGTGCATCTCATCAATAATGATCTCAAATAACATCATTACATCCATGTAATAACATATCTCAAACCAAAAATTGGTCACCCCATGAAAATATCTTGGAGTGTTCTTGGCGGAACCCAACATGTATGAAGTGGCTCAATCATAAATTAACTCATATTTTATGCAAAACATATATAGGAACATCCATGCTTCAATCAACTATCAGTTCCCAAGTCAAGTTTAACAATATCTCTTCATAACCTCTTGAAATTCAATTAGAGTGTCCAAGTATTTCCATTTCCACTTTCCAAAAACTCTTCAATAGCTTCACGATATAGATTTTCTTTTCCAAACTTCAGAAAGTAATTCATCATGCCATGATTCTTCATTTCAAACTTTATATGCAAACTCCCTCTTACTTTAATCATCACAGGCTCATTACCTGTCAAGAACAAACCATCATCATATAAAACCAAAATCATCATACCTTGGACCACATTTGAAGTATAGGTTTGAATTGGCACATCTTCTTGGCTTCACTAGGTAACTATCAATGCAGACATACCAAGCTTGGGAATCTTGCTTCAAAACTTACAATGCTATCTACAAACATTATATTGATAAAAATAGTGGAATCGTATCATTAAAGTCAGCTTACCAAGCCTTAGATGCCAAATCAAAACTAATATCAAAGTCATAAGAGTTTATGCCAATATCACTGTGACACTCTTCGGACCAGGTGTCAGGCAAAGCTCACATCCAAATACCAATTTATGACTTCATCTATTGTCATGTACAATTTTTTTTTGTTAAGCAATATCAAACTCCATTAGGCCACCCACCTAATCATAATATGAATTATTTCTATCACTAGATGCAAATGCATATACTAAGGATAAGTCGCAATTGTTTTTACTTCAACCAATGTGCCAAAGCCAATGATGTCAATACAGAATCTCTATTGAGTACCAATATTAGTCACTGAAAGGCACTATGCCCACATAGCACTATTATCAAGGAAAATCATTTGTTATCAAATCAAAACCCTAATTGTTATCACTGTGAATTCAATCAATCCATAAGCCATATCTATGAAATATCAAGCATCATGTCAAAGTTCTAAGGCATCATCAATTATCCAATCTTCTCATCTATTCTAAGTCAAGCTAATAAGCCAAATCTTTTCAATCCCTTTCAATTGTTATCAAATGTTGAAATATGCTAATTCAATGATCAAATCAAAATAACATACTGAAATGAAAATTCTACCCCCCTGCAAACACAAGTTTAGTCAACACATTCACATTCTTTATGATAAGTAAAAAATTCAAACTTCCCTGCTCATAGGAATTTCTATTGTCTGCTCCATAGTTGTAGGAATATCATACTCCTGGTGCACTCATGATCTCATGCATAATGATTCAATTTTTGTGACCTACAAGAACAAACACACCCATAGGCCTTATTAGTTGTGGTTGGGAGGCCTATAAAATCACTGTTAAGCCTTTCTCCTAGTGGTTGGGGCTTAGACTAGGAAAATACTTGTCTTCTCAGACAAAATTTTTTTGCATAATAACAACATAAGATATTTGACAATTCATGTATAAAAATATTACTTCGACAATAAAAAATCTTCTATACATTTAATGAAAATAGGTGTTAAAATTTCTCCCTCTAAATGGGAAGCCAATTCAGTCATCATCATTCAAGATATGAACATGTCTCTCATAATACTATCATGCATCATCATAATTGTTATATTAGCAAACTATATTAGATTCTTAGATAGATATACATCATATTCATAACATATTATCATCAACT
Organism: Pinus taeda; assembly: GCA_000404065.3. Taxonomy (NCBI): domain Eukaryota; kingdom Viridiplantae; phylum Streptophyta; class Pinopsida; order Pinales; family Pinaceae; genus Pinus; species Pinus taeda. The sequence goes on along the minus strand of APFE030396703.1, from coordinate 23,619 downwards.
ACTTCATCATCACATATGAACATGACATCAAACTTTCATGAAGGGTTAGAGTCATATGATTAGGGAAGCTGACAGGTGAATCATCATACTTCAATAATTATAATCACTACACCACTTATTTATCATATTACTCAACCATCAAGTCCGGGCATCTGAATTTATCATATTTTCCAATTTACTAATCTTATCAAAACCTAAATGAGGTCAACAAGAAGATCTTGAATATCAATATTATTGTTACACTTTTATCATCAAGGTTATCTTCCTTATCACAGGCATTACCAATAGTATCAAGTTTCCATATATAAAAAAAATAATTGTATCTAGCTTGCTTCATAAAATCAAGAAATCCATCATGTCTAAAATGTAAGATACTTGTCAAATATCAAGTGAAAAAATGTATCACATGTGCAATAAATCAAACTTACTTTCATATGCATGTATGAGACATTCATGAAGGTGAAATTCCCATCATACCTTAGGGCTTACCTTGCCATCCAATATTGTAGTTGAAGCAATATACTATACATACCTTATAACATTCAGGTACCTTTGAACTTTGTATCACTTACCTGCTATGGGAAATCATGGCTCTTATCTTCCCGCACTAGTTATATTTTCCTACACCTCGAATGATCCTTAAGAATAATCCACTTATCACATATCATTAGGAGGTTAAAAGTGTCCAAATACTCAAATATATATGCAGGAAGTATAAGAAATGATCAAATCAATAAATGTAAGAAAGAGTAAAGACATGAATTACAAAAGTAATTATCTTCAATGAGATGTGATCATATCCCTCTTGAACTAGCCTTGATCCAGATCTCTTCAACTAACAGAAGTAACCAAGATCTTTTACTTCTGTGATGTTAGAAAAATTGCATATGAAATAATATGAAAATCCACATGTGCATGCTTTAAAGAGATGAAACATAAACACAAACATCAAATCAAAGAACACAAACACATTAATAACAGATTTCACCCAGTGTCAGTTACGTCTTTGAGCCCTGGTGTCAAGAGTGGGGAGGAAGCTTCATTAAATGGTGTAAGGTGATGATAAGTACTTAGTACATTGTTTGTCATTACAAGGATAAATCCCCTCAATCAGAGTGGCATGTCTCTCAATGATACATCCTCCTATAGGAACTCTCACTCTAATGGGCCCTCCTTCAGCATGACAAGATAATAAATTCTCACATGATGTGGCATACAAGAATCCTTTCAACATAAAAGTAACAAGGATATTGACAATAGCACATCATCTTAGCAAATCAGAAGAAAGACATAACATCACTGCTTCATTTACCTTCACTTTCAGGGATGGACGGAAAATGTAAATTTCTTTTTATGAAATGGATTGCACTACTAAATTCGTGGCATGAAGTCATGTCAAATGACTATAAATTTTTCCCCTTTCTGACACTGTCAAATTCTAGACCCTTAGGAACCTCCAAGATTCCTCCAAAGATTCCTTCCTGGAGATGGCCGAAAAATTTATTGCTCGGATGAAGATTCTGAGCACACCACGGTGCTCCCTAAGAAAATATGTGAAAAATGACTATAAAGTTGGCATCATTCTGTCTTTGTCAAAAATCAACCTCCAAGGGAATCTTTTAGATTCCATAAGATTTTGCAAAGATTCCTTGTTGTTGGACACCTAAATTTTTGGTGTTCATATGGGGAAACAAGCCACACCATCGTGTTCCCTGCAAAACTTTATAAAGTTGACATGTTTTGATCATTATGAAAACTCGCCCTCCAGGGAATCACAAAGATTCCTCACAAGCATAAAAAAATTCTATGAGACTATTCCTATAGAATATTCCTTTGTCTTGAAATTTGTGCCACATTGTTTTGGCTCTGGGTTCCTGGACTGGTTCTGTCTCCTCCCATTCTTGATCCTCCTTCCATTCGTTGAATGGGCATTACATGATTTATATACAAATGTTTGGCGAAATTCACAAAGCAAGGCCGACTTGGGCCATTGGTGGGCATCGAAAATAGGTGGCGGGTGGTTCTCGGTTTGAATCCCGACTTGGGCACATTTTGTTTGGTAGACCATTGGCATGTAATGGATTTTTATATATTTCTTTTAACCATTGGAATTGGCGCGTTATCAAACTATTGGCGGGTTCTAAATTGGGACGCAGTTTGTTTTAATCGCATGACATTTTGGGTGGCAGTTTGGAGTGTTGACGCTTCGTACTGTCATGGCACATGGCTTAGGTGTTGTCTATTTATTGGAGTGGTGCTACCTTTGGTGGGCTAGCTCACGGATAGCATGGGTTCGACAGCCACCAGTCCTGATGTATATGGTAATGTTATATGGTTGACGTGGTTGTGTCATGTGGTGCTAATCAGGTCGTTTGGTGGCTTTGCTAGAGGTGGCATGCCCACCACTATATATTATAAATATATATATATAGTTATATATAATATATATATATCTTGTGTGTGCGTGGTGTGTTCACATACCATTGGGGGGTGGCCACCCACCACCACAAATTAATTTTTATTTTTACTTTTAACAAGCCAGTGGTTAATTTTTTTCATCGAAATTTAAGCATCATTAGACAAATTAAGGAGGCAACAAATTCTCCAGTTCTAGTGGGTGAATTACTTGCGCCAGGACTTCACAAAAAATTGTTGCCTCATTAGTGACTGCCACTTAGTCAAGTTTGAACATAACTTTGACCAACTATAACTTGAGCATACAAACTCGAATTTGAGTGCCATTTACACTGTTCGAATCAAGGTGATGAGCACTACGATTTGGTCCTAGTTTCACTTCAATCTAAGGACTTTGATTTTTGAGCTATTTTTAGATTTTGAGCATTGCTAAAGCCACCTACATCATTCCTCCCCATTGTGGAGATTTTGGTTCTCTAAAAGCATGGACATAATATGAAACTATTGTGTTACATTTTCTGTACCACATGTGTCCTGACAGGCCACAGTTCCTTCTCCTTCACCCTTGTTCTTCTGAGCCATAAGTGATGAGCCAACACCTGCATCCTTTACAAACCTATGTTACAATATTTGCAAACTACATGCTCAATTACATCACCCATCATGACCCAAGAATCCCCATAGTTTCCAAGAGTTTATAAGACACACTCCATGGTCAAGTTTGCATCATAATAGAAACCAATACCCGAACTATCAATACAAAGGCTAGAACATCATCATTGCTTTAATAAGAAATGGAAAATACGTCATCAATTTTACATTTATATTGCAACACATGATTTACAAAATGTGGCCATGACAAGATACCATATATAGTAAAACCATCTCTCACTCATTAAAGTGAATGGGTCATCATCGTGGAGTTGATTCGCTTGTTCAACATATTTACTACCTGGTTCCTATACGGGCGCTTTGTCCTTGAGACGCTTCTCTGGATGGAGCCTCCAACACATGGCTCTTTTATGTCCACCTTTGTTGCAATAACTGCAAAAATTATTCTTCCTCCAAACCTACCTAACCTTCTTTTGTCCATGATGTGGAGAAGGCCTTTCACACCTTATCCTTTTTCTTGATGTAGTTCTCTTTCAACACTCAACAATCACATGGTTATGTAAACAACAAAAACTACATAGTTTTCTATGCCATAATTTTTGTTCATCATTAACATGCTTGTAATCAAAATGAAATTTATAATACTGAGACTATTTATACCTCTTGATTGTCTCTGGTGTGACCCTGGTGATGAGTGCTTGCCTTAGCTCTTCCTCTACAATGTGCACTGTCATGGGAGGATTGTAATGTGTTCCAACCATCCTCTTTCTTTCATGGCTTTGAAAATGTTTTGGAAGATTTTGCTACCTTCGAGCACTCTCCTTCAGTGTACCCCAAACCTGCAAATCGAGGTCTTTGTACAACCTCCAATGGTTGAGTCATTCTTTGGCCGTTAAAACCATGTCCACCTCTTTTATACCCCATCTTGGTAAGGAGTCTCATGCTAGTTCCTGAAATGTGTACCTCCATGTTTCCAAAAGAAATAGTGTCATGTGAAAGTAAAACTAAAGAACGATCACCATTGTTTACCTCAACTATCGATTTTGAAATAGGTGATAATGGCTTCACTAAGACTTGGTTGCACTTCAATTTTTCCAAGGCCTCTTCTTTGGCTCATACCTAAAGTTGTAATCTCTACTTCTCTTGTTCTTCTTTTAGAAGTCTCCTCAATTCAACATTCTCAACTTGAAGTCTTTGATTGATCTCCTCATTTGAATGATGAGAGGACGATGAAGGAGATGAATGTCCAGTCGAGGGGGTAGATGGAGTATCATCCTCTACTCTTTCTTTCTCTCATTCCTCTCTTTTCAATCTTCTCCTCATAATCTGCAGACATTATGTCCACTATGCATGCCATCCCAAGGAGGTCCTTGTAGAAATCCTTGTTGTTCTCCATTGCCCTTCTTGTTTCATGTTCAATCATTCACATTCACATTCGCAATTTACATCAGCGAGAAGAACACTTTGATACCATGCTTCATCTGGATCTCTTCAGCTACAGGAATTAACAAAGATCTTTTACTTCTGTGATTTTAACAAAATTTCACATGAAAGAGTATGAAAAGACAGATGTGCATGCTTTAAAGAATATGAAACATAATGACAACCTTCAAATCAAAGACCACAAACACATTGATAATGAAGTTCACCTAGTCTGGGTTACGTCTCTATACCCTAGTGTTAAGAGTGGGGAGGATACTTCATTAAATGATGCAAGATGATGATGAGTACATAGTACATTGTTTTTCATTACAAGGATAAATCCCCTCAATCAGAGTGGCATGTCTCTCCACAAGACATCCTCCTATATCGACTCTCACTCAAGAGGGCCCTCCTTCAGCATGACCAACTAATAAATTCTCACATGATGTGGCATATAAGAATCCTTTCAACATAATAGTAACAAGGATCTCGATAGCAAAACATCATCTCAAAAAATCAGAAGAAAGACATAATACCACTGCTTCATTTACCTCCACTTTCAGGGATGGCCAAAAAATGGAACGGTCTACTGACAAAATGGACTGAACCACTAAATTTGTGGCATGAGTCATGTCAAATGAATATAAAATTTTCCCCTTTATGGCACCTTCAAATTCTAGACCTTCGGGAATCTTGAAGATTCACCCAAAGATTTCTTCCTGGAGATGGCTGAAAGGACACTACTCGGATCAAGATTTTGAGCACATCACTACACTCCCTATGAAGGTCTATGAAAAATGACTATAAAGTTGGCATCTTTCCACCTTTGTCAACAATCAGCCTCTAAGGGAATATTTCAGATTCCACAAGGTTATGTAAATATTCCTTGCCACCGGATGCCTAAATTTCTACTACTCAGATGGGAAAATGGACCACACCATCACGTTCCCAATGAAATTTTGGTTATTTTGAGTATAAAGTTTAGATGTTTCCATCACTATGAAAAATCACCCTCTAGCGAATCTCAAAGATTCCTCACATGCGTCAAAAATATTCTCTGAGGATATTTCTATAGAATATTCCTCTATCTTGAAATTCGTGCCACATGGTTCCAGCTCTGGGTTCCTAGACTAGTTTCATCTCTGCTTGTTCTCAGTCCTCCTTCTGTTGGTCGAATGGGCATTGCATGTTTTATATACAAGTGTTTTGCAGACTTCACAAAGAAAGGCCCACTTGGGTCATTGGTGGGCATCGAAAATAGGTGGTGGGTGGTTCTTGGTTCAAATCCCGACTTGGGCACATTTTGGTTGGTAGACTATTGGCATGTAATAGTTTGTTGTACATTTCTTTTAACCATTAGAATTGGCACATTATCGAACTATTGGCGAGTTCTAAATTGGAGCATGATTTGTTTTAATCGCATGACATTTTAGGTGGCAGTTTGGAGTGTTGACGATTGTGTATTGTAGTGGCACATGGTTTAAGTGTTTTCTTTTTATTGGAGTGGGGCCACTATCAACAGGGTTTCCCACTAGCTGGTGTCGGTTTCACACCCATCGACCCCGACGTATATGGTCAACAAGATTGTGTCAAGTGGTGCCAATAAGGTGGGCCGGGTAGGTCTCCTCCATCTTTCTTTCTTCCATCAATGGTGTCTTCATAGGGTGATCTTCAGTGACTTTTCTTCAGCCCAACTTTGATACTATGTTAGATTTTTTTAGGGATATATTGTTCCTTGCTTTGGATAATTACATTTCCTCATTTACATATTTAATTCACCCCATGAAATCATCACATTATTTAGTTTTACAATATTATTAAGCAATATATGCATTATATATAAAGAATAATATTACCATCAATGCAACGGAGCATAAGGGAACAATCGAAGAAAATCATTCAAACATAGAGACACCTAGATTGGTCAAAGACCAGGGAAAAACCAATTACAGGGAAAACCCTTTCAAATTATTATTCTTATTATATTTTCATTGAATGGTTCAGCTAAGGAGAGTACAATGATCCATATCTTCAACCATAATTATTTCTAGCAAAGAATCAACTAAACAACATCCATGGGATGAATCCAACCATAATAATAATAAAAATCTTGATTCATATGCTTGCGGTTAACTATCAAGCTCTATGGTCAACTGACGAAATATGCAGTCAACTATAAAACTCAAACCCTAGCTTCCAATCACATCTAGAGTGTGATGAGTGTGTAGCTGAAACCCTCCAACTGCATGCATGAGCCTGGGTGCTTGCAACTATGACTAAAATTTTCCTGAAGCATGCCTACAACTAGAAACCAAAACCCTAAACACATGTGTGTACTTCAAACCCTACAATCTTGGACTTGTATGAACCATTCTTCATGACCTAGCCTTCGACCTATGCCATCCAAACCAAAAGAAAAAGGAATGATCATGATTATGATGTCCAAATATGGGTCACTTGACTTGTATTTACAACCATCCATGGGTGACCAGTTTCTCTTTTGGTTTGGCTGATCCTTTTGTGAGCATGTGGTATTTTATTAAAAAAGTATGGTTTCCCTTGTCCAAATTGAGCCTTTTAAAAGTCAAAATTTATCCTCTTGAAAAGAAGAATATAGTACCGTGATTGGAATTTGTCACTGAGATACCAAATTAACATGGGTGAGGGTGTTGGATTCCTCATTATATATCCTCTAGCATAAAAAAGGTTCATCTAATGTAGGTTTGGATTTGAACATAGAAAAAATGCCACCAAATATGAAGCTCTAGCCCAAGGTCTCAAGAAGTGCCTATATCAAGGAGCCCAAATGCTCAAAGTGCTCGGTGACTCAAAAACCATCATGTTCCAAATGTGGAAGACAATATACTACAATACCTAGGATCTTAAGTCTTACCAAAAATAGGCTTTAAAACTAATCAATGAATTCTTGGATTTTAATATCAATTTCATGCCCCATAACCAAAACCATGAAACTAGCCCACTGGCTACAATCACATCGAGGGATTCATCATTAGAATATCTTGAAACAACTAGGTTTTTTATATACTTTCTCTTTTGGCCTTCAATCCTAGATAATGTCAGTTATTGGAGGGTCTTTGATCATGATTCCTAGGTTAGTCAATTCTTAAATGGTAAAGATTCCTTGAATGATTCTATAATCAAAGAAAAATTGCATGTTTACCAATGGAATGAAGATCCAAATCCTGCATCCAATGCTCTAACCAAGAATGTTATGTATTCAAAACAACTCTTTGATTTTTAGAACAAATTCCATAAGGCTTCTCCAAAACCCATAGTTCCATCCTAACTTGTTAATATCAATTTAGGAACTCTAGAGAATCCCATCAATGTAACTCAGAAAAAATAAAAATAAAATAAATTAATTAATTAATTAAAAATAATAATAATAATAATAATAATAATAATAATAATTGTATGAAGTGGAAACACAAGCATTCTAACAACTCTTTAAGGAGTTCCAAGGAATTTTCACATGGAATTATGGTGAAATTAAGAGCTATTATACTCAAATCATTCAACATGGCTTTAAAGCTAGGGACAAAGTCTTTCCAACAAAAGATTAGAAAAATACCTCTCCCTTTAGAAGCTTAATTCAAAAGGAGCTCAAAATTGTTTAGACACTAGGTTGATTTTCTAGGTTAGATACTCTACCTAGGTGGCCAATTTGATACCTATTGGGAAAAATCCTAGGATGACCCATTTGTGCATAGATTTTATAAACTTGGATTAAGGCTTAGAAAAGGACAATTACCTACCTCCTTCTACAGAACAATTCCTCCAAACCAACATTGGTTTAGAAATGATTTACATATTAGTTAGTATCTAGGGCACAACCAAGTGCTAGTTAGTGAGGAGGATAGGATAAAAATGATATCACACACTAAATGGGGTGCCTTCACATATAAAAGAATTCCATTTTAGTTGATTAATGCAAGGGAAATTTAGAAAAAAAAACAATGGATGTGGAAATCAATGGATTATTAAAAAGGAGGGTAGTCATATATTTGGAGGATGTAATAGATTTCTCCAAGAATAAGGCCAATAATATCCTTCACTTAACCTAGATATTTGTGTGATGTCGTAGGTATGTCATATCCTTGAACCCTAGGAAGAACATATTTGGTGTCTCAAAGGGTAATTTTTTAGGTCATATAATCTCCAAGGAGGAATCATTAGAGGAAATTTCAACCTAAAAGTGCCCATGCAATTTTCATGTAATTTCCATGTCATAATATGTAAACTAATCAAAATACTTTAAATATAAAAAGAGATACATGTAACTTTTTTGGAGGGAAAATAAGTAAACTACCTTTTTTTAATTGTATTTTTGGCCTATCTGTTTATAGATTTACCCAAATTTAAAGTGTATGTTGGACAGTTAGCATTGTCTGGATGGCTATTGGCCTAGTGAAGATATCTGCAAGTGTGTTGGCATTGATGTCAACAGTAATGTTGGGGAGATGTGTTGGGCAGTTGGAATTGCCTAGCTGTTTGCAGGAGTGTTGGCATTGATTTCAACTAGACTAGAATGTATACTTGTCGTAGCAAATGTTGGCAGTGATTATCAGGACGGAATCCCATGATGGTTGTAGGCTTCATGTAGAAAATCATCATAGTAGTAGGCTTAATAAAGAAACCATAAAATGATGACTATAGTAATGGCCAAGACGGAATCTTGTGGGAGTCACAGGCTTCATGTTGAGAATCATCATAGTAGCAGGCTTACTGGAGAAGCCATAAAATTATGACTTTGGTGGATGAGAGTTTAGGATTTCAGGCACGGGAAAGAGAGTCAAGGAGAAAAATAGTGGAAGATATTTTGTAGAAATTTTATAGCTAGAATATGGGCTTAAAGCCTACATTGGACCCTTTTCATTGGGAATTTCTCTGGAAGATCTTTCTAATGGTGTGTGGAAGTCCAAAAATGGACTCTTGGATCAAAAGACATGGTATGCCAAAGTCAAGGGACTTGATGCCTTGAGGAGGATGAAAGATCGAAATATCAGAGGTTAGCATGTCGGTGCATTGGTATATCGAAGGTCTGAGAACATCAAGACCCAATATCGAAACTCCAGAGTAGGTTATCGGAGGTCAACGTATTGGTGCATTAGTATATTAAAGATTTGGATACAAGAACATCAAGGATCAAAATGTCAAAGGTCAACATATCGACGCATCAGAACATCAGACGTTAGAGAATATTGGATGTTGGAGCAGGCAACATATCAAATATCACGATATCAGAAGCAAATCAACATATCAAGACCTCAGAGTAGGTCATATTGGAATATTGAAAATCATAGAATATCAGGACCTCGGAGCAGGGCATATTGGGTATCAAAATATCAGAACTTCTTAAGAGAGGAACCTTTAGAAATTATGATATTTGATAATGATGATAGTACTAAAAAGAACCAAGGCATGTTGAAGAAAATTAATGAAGGAATCCATTGCAAAACGAAAGGTTGACGGGCCCTCTTCTCTCTCATCTAGTGGGACACATGGCAACATGAGATTGGATCCGATAAGCTACAATGGCACTTACATCAGCATGACATCACATAATGACAGGACACAGGACAGACATATTCAACCTTATTGGGTAGTCTAATGGGCTAGAACTGGGTGACACATGTCATCACTAAGGAGTCTCCACATGGAGTGATGACATCATATTGGTGGTCATCATTTCGGATGATGAAGATCTCATAACTTTGAAGTTTGGAAAAGTTCCGATAAAAGGGCTTTTGATATTGGTTGACACTTGGTAATGTAAATCCAAAAGAACCAAGGGCGCAGAGTAGAAGCAAAGGAATATTAGCTCCTGGAAGGATTCTGAAGGCTTGGCACCTATGTGCTACACTGGCGGTAATAGGCAATGGTACTATGATAAGAAATGTGGTGATGGCTAAGCAGAAGGGGCTAAGACACAATCATAACTTCAAAGAAGTTATGATACAAATGAGGCTCCAATATGGCATTAAGTCAATGGTTAGAGGCCTGATCATATGAGACAATAAATGCTTAGGGAGCTAAGCACTGAGGGGCTAAGGATATCGAAACCAAGTGATATCATAACATCCCTCTTGTATGAGTTACGATATGTTGTGGCTCTGATATGACGGTTCAAAGGCATATGACAGATGGATGAGTCAGCATCAAGGACCACAATCATGCAAAGGAGTTGTTATGAGGATTAATGGTGACTATTAAAGATTGTTGGGTCAAGGCAATAAGGACCATGATCATGCAGAGGAGTTGGTCTCAGGATTAATGGTGACTGTCAAAGATCAGTATGTCAAGGAAGCAAGGACCACGATTTTTAGAAAAAGAGTGTTGGGTCTGCCTTGAGGTGATACAATCTATCTCTGTGATCTGATGCATGCCTTAGTGAGTTAAATAGATGAATGGGTCAGTAGCTAAAGAACAAATTCAGATCGACAAAGTTGGTTTATGGAGTTAGATAGATCTATAAAATGTGTTGAGACAAGGTAACAAGGACAACAATCCATAGAGAGGCCATCCCAAAGTACAACCAATTTGTGTGAAAACATGAATAAGCATTGAGAAATTTCGTGATAGGAGATTTGTTCACAGAGAGGAGTGTACCTAGTTGAAGTGTGCAAGTGGACTGAGAATTAATTCTCAGTATGGAGAAAATAGTCAAGTGGCCATTCTCATGTTTGATGTTGTGGCAGAGACCAAGTCAGACGTAACAACAAAATGGAAAATCCATTTCAAGGTACACTCGTGTAGTGCGAATATAGGATAGGAGTGGAAACATCGATTAGTGGGCAGTAGAGGAACATAACCCAAGAGCTTAGTTGAGAAAAGTGGGGGAAAGAAGCATGGTTTCTAGAGAACGAAGTGAAAAATATCTGTGTGTGACTGCACGCTACTCTGTGAGGCTAAGTGAGCATGTTCTGCAGAGAAAAACTGAGAGTGCCTATGCAGAGGTAAAATACCTCGAGAGAAGTTGCATTGTTGTGTGAGAAAGGCTGAAGGTGCCTATGCAGAGAAAGAAGGCCAAGAGATGATTATGTGATGTTGACAATAGAAGGCTGAGAATTAAGTGTAGGTTGATGAAGAGTAGAGAACAAAGACCTATGTGGACAGTGAGGAGTGACTGTTGTTGAGAAGATTAGCATGCTAAGTGAGTAGAGTAAGTAGAGTGAGTAGAGAACAGAGATGAGATCAGGCAGAGTCGCTGCCATAGTCAGAGAACGTTCATTTCCTATTTGAGTGTGGGTTGGAGCCTACATTGTTGGAAATAATACTGAGAGGGGGGGGTGAATTAGTATTATCAAGTCAATAAAAAATTTTCATTTCCATACTTAGATACATATACGCTACTTCAATTAAGGGAACCCGCGTGTATACGCAATTGTGTCTAATGCAACTACCGTATATCCAGAATACTTATGATTCAATTAATCCATTAAATGTTGATCTTTAGTTAGTGCATCAGAACTTCTTTAACCA
>APFE030396693.1:3322-17799 GCA_000404065.3 Pinus taeda | reverse complement strand
AAAAATAAATCTATTAAACATTACTGACTCAAACTTTTACAGAGTTTCAGCACCATATAAACATTGTCAAAAAATTTCAACATCACCGTGACTGACCAATCTCTATATTATTATTATTCCCAAACAAAGTAAAATTCTCCGTGACTGACCAATCTCTATATTATTATTATTCCCAAACAAAGTAAAATTCTTTTAATTTAGCACTCTTATGGGCCTGTCTTGCACGTAAGGGGCAATGGCTAGTAATAACCAAGTTGTTGGACTTGTCAATCACATCGATTAACGTTTAGACAAAAAAAATAAAAATAAAAAATAAAAAAATGGTCACCTAGATAATGTGGAAAGTATTAGAGTGAGACCGATATTAGCGATATTAACGTCACTGAAAATGAGATTGAAACGTCGTGGCATTCCTTCTCCACCAAATTAAATATGAAGACGCGGTTTCTTTTATGTCTTTGACTTTAAAAAAGAAAGAAAAGGAAATTAAGGATCAAAGTAGTCTTTGACGTTAAAGAGAGTAGGCGGGTACTCTGTTTTGGGCAAAGAAGAAAGGGAAAAGCAAATATTAGAGATAATCAAATATGAAGATTCGGTCTGTTTTGTATTTTTGACCATTTAAGAGAGAAAGGAATAATAAAGGAGTGACTTTTCAATCAATCTTTATTCTTCATACATCAATTTTGTCAATTTTAGTCAAAATTGATTAAATTACAATTATAACCGTCAATCCAAAGCCTTGTGGGCTTATCCATTTTTAAGGTCACAGTCAACCCAGACACCAAATTGGTGTATGAGACCCCCTTGTTTGTGGGATAAGGAACCCACCTCCCCGCAGCGATTTCACTGCTAAGTCTACGAAGGCATACATACTCTACCCCCCTCTGGTTTTGAACCTGTGACCTCTTAAGAGGAAAGACATGCTCTTAACCATTAGAATTTTGGGAGTTCATGGTTGCGCAAACGTTATAATTAAAAAATATGGTTAAAATTACATGAATTTAGAGAGTTCTTTATTGACCAAATAATTTTAAAGGCTCGGATGAGATTGAAAAGCATGAACGTTTACAGGTTAATACATAATTTTATTTTACCTTTTAAAAAACACCATCAGATTTAAAATTTAAATTACCCAAATGTGCCGAATGAAAACACCATCGGGATGAAATTAAAATTACCTGACCTGCCTTTCACAAAAATGTATAGAATGCAAAGGGTTTTCTTTTTTTTTTAACATCAAACCACAGTTATGGAAAACAATGGCGATTCTTTCTCAGCTCCGACACATTTTTGAAGGAAAAAGTTGAAACCACATTTTTTTTACCACACGTATCATTTCAGTTAACATTGCAAAAGGGTTTATCACTGCTGATAACAAAAGAGGTAGAAATAGGGTAATGGGTAGATGAGTCAGTGAACTTGTAAATTGAATTAACCCCTTCAACTATTATTATTTAAAATTATAACTATCATGCTATAATTTTACAATCGGTAAGGCTATGCATTCATTGCCCAGTAGACTACATATACTTGTCATGTCACTACCATACTGCAACACCCAGGCCTGTGCCTGCTTTGTGTTTGCTTTCAAAGCAAGGAACTCTTTTAAAAACAAATAATTTCCCTCTATACTTATAAAACCCTTACAATGTTGGCTGTAATCCATGCCTTCAAAGCCCACCAAAATCTCCAGCGCAGAGGCTGTTGAAATAGCCTTTCCATCGCAGCAGATATTGCAAGGGGAGGCCGCCGTGATATGCTGAATGATTTTGCGCAAAGTTGTTCCCAATTTTTTCAAGGTTTTGAGTAACGATGCGGCCATGGAAGCAAATATTTCCCTTTTTATGTTCCCTCTCTTCGGCGGAAGCCTCCCCCTCATCCTATTGACTCTGCCAGTAGCAGTGGCCGTAGCCGGTCCTGCCATGCGCACACAATAATTATCTCCCGATTGCTTATTTCAAATTATGTGACTCACAGCTTGGTTGTTTAATTGTGCTTTCACTCCCAGAAAAGCAAAAAACACCAAAATTCTGATAAAGAAGAAGAAACAGTAACAGGGCATAATACGAATGACAGTGGGCCAGAAATTCCCTCCCTTCTTCCTTTTTCAGTTTTAAACGGAAAGACAAAAGAGAAAAATATGAAAACCCGTAGTAGCAGCAATTGATTCAGTTTGCTTTCGATAATTGTAATGGGAAGGGGAGAAAGCTTTTTAAAAGGTTCGCCGGCTATCAATTTTGATCATTTTCTGCTTTTTCAGAAGCAAGCTGGCTGAGAGTGATGGCACGCGCTTCTGAAATTGGAACGGGCCAACGCGGTGAGAGAGAGAGGTGGGATAATGAGCCTACGCTCTCGTGGATAGTCATGTCTTTGGTTTGAATTCCCCTAGTCCTCTCTCTTCGGTTTGAATCCTCTAAGTGATGTGTGCCTTCCACAATTTGAGTGATTTTAATTTTAATTTTAATTAATTGAAAGCATTAAAAAAAATTAATTATTTTCTTTAATCTCATTAAAAAAAATTTACTTTTTATTTATATATAGATAAATTAAGATTAGTTTTTTAATTTTTATTTTATGATAATGATGACTTAGTTTCTAATTGTTTGGCTCCTCGTCTTTCTTGGCGAGATTGGTGTTGTAGCTTTCTCTTTTTCCTCTAAGGTCTTCCAACTTTCTTTATCTTGCATCTCCTTCATCTCTTCTGGTTCTTGGGACATTGGTGTCTTAGCTTCGCGATCTATTGTGTTCGTCCTTTTGAAGATTTTTTTCTTCTAAGGTCTTCCAACTTTCTTTATCTTGCATCTCCTTCATCTCTTCTCGTTCTTGGGACATCGATGTCTTAGCTTCGTGATCTATTGTGTTCATCCTTTTGAAGATAGTCGGAGAAAAAATTTGGTTTAGGAGATCTGCTTTGCTATTAAATGAAGATTTATTTTGTGCAGTATTCAAATCCTCATAATTGTTGATGCTTGAGGGGTTTTTGAGTTCACTATTTTCTTGTTTGGCGGGACTTTCCCTGTGCTTGTCTTGAGAGTTGTTTCTTTCTTGCCCGATTTCTTGTGATTCATAGTTTCCTCGAGAGTATTCTTCTTTGATGAGAGTGTAGTGTTCTTTTTGTGTTCCCCACCATGTAGCTTTATGGTGATTTTTTTCTAGCAGAATTTTTCTGGGAGGCTTTTGGGCAATTTTTTGGCTAGGTGGCCTATCTCAAAGTAGGATCGACATCTAAAGATGACACTTTCATAATCGAGTTTCTAGTTCCACACATAGTCTTTACTTGTTAGGTGTATTTCAGCTGGGAATCCGGCGCTAAAGTCCATTTCCACACAGATGCATGCATAGGTGGTTCCGGCATATTCCTCTATTTTTTGATTATTATAATATTTATTTTAAATTACATGTACCTGTTTACATAAAAACAATTTAAACCTAAATTACCACATCTACTCGTCATTTTAGCCTCATATTGATTTGTAAAATGTACATCATACTTTACGAAACGTTATTATTATATATATATATATATATATATATAGAGAGAGAGAGAGAGAGAGAGAGAGAGAGAGAGAGTTATATTACTTTGTTGGACATATAACACTTTTGGAGTTATCTAAATTTGGCTCATTCATTTGAGTGGAAGGTGAAAAACCTTATGTGAAGGCCAACAATCATGAAAAATCCAAGAGACTTTTTGGAAGATAAAATCCAAAGGTTAGTAAAATTTTATTAATATGTATCATATGAATGAGAAATGATCTCGCTATTAGAGAAGAAACACAGGAGAAATTAAATAATTCTGGCAATAGACAAAAGCATCACACACAATGGAGCAAGACAACAAAATTTTCTCACATATTTTATCCTTAATCACAGACAGCAACAGACAACAGGCAGGAGCAAACAACAGAAATTACTTAAGTGGAAAACAGAAATCACTTAGCATTACATAATAGGCCTGGGCCTTGGCTTGCCATCCTTGGCCAGAGAAATTACAAATATATAGAGGCTAAAGGAGGATATAGAATCCTGCATGTGATTTAGATGGAGATCTAGAAGATAATGGCAGTGTGGTAGGTTTGGTGTAGGTGTGGCGATGACGGCCGGGACAGCAAGTGTTGGGTAGTCGGCGTCGTCAGTTGCATAGTGTACCACAGTTTGGTTTCACACTTAACATTCCCCCACTTGAAGCCAAATAAGAGTCATGAATCAAGTCACACCAAGTCCTATCATGCCTCTACACAGCTCATGTTTATTTCTTGGTAGAATCTTAGTGAGCATATCAGCAAGGTTCCTATTTATATGGATCTTTTCCAAGGATAATTGTACTTCCTCCAACACATGCTAGATCCAAGGGTACCTTAAGTCAATGTGCTTGGTTTTTGAATGAAATGTTGGGTTTTTCGCCAAGTGAATGGCACTTTGACTATCACAATATAGCACATACTTGTCCTGCTTTATTCCTATCTCTCCTAGAAATCGTTGCATCCACAACATCTCTTTACAAGCTTCTGTTGCAGCTATGTACTCTGCTTCTATTGTGGAGAGAGCTACTATTCTTTGTAGCCTTGACACCCAAGATACTGCTACACCTACAAATGTATACAAATAACCTATAGTGGACTTTCTGGTGTCCATATCTCTAGCCATATTTGCATCTGTAAATCCTTCAAGCATAGTCTCATTATGACCAAAACATAAACAATAATGACTAGTACCCTTGAGATACCTCAAAATCCATTTTATAGCTTGCCAATGATGTTTGCTGGATTGGCAAGTAACCTGCTCACTACTCCCACTAAATATGCAATGTCTGGTTGTGTGCATACCATCGCATACATCAAGCTGCTGACTGCTGAAGTATAAGGAATCCTGCTCATCTCTTCCTTCTCCTTTTCATCACTAGGACATAATTCAGTACTCAGCTTGAAGTGGGCTGTAAGGGGTGTACCACCTGGCTTGGCATCCTTCATATTAAACTTGTCAAGCACCTTCTTGATATATTATTCTTGGGACAGCCACAACCTTTTGTTATTCCTGTCACGCATAATTTGGATGCTCAATATCTGTTGTGCTGGTCCCAAATGCTTCATTACAAATTTGCTACCCAAATCTTTCTTCAACCTATTGATCTTATTCTTATCATGCCCAATAATAAACATGTCATCCACATATAACAATTATATGATATACTTTCCTTGATCATACCTCTTGATATAGACACAATGGTTAGCTTCCAACCTCTAAAACCCATGTTCCAACATGAATGAATCAAATTTCTTGTACCATTGTCGAGGTGTCTGTTTCAACCCATAGAGACTCTTCTTCAACCTACAAACAAGGTCTTCTCTGCATTTTTCTATGAAGCCTTCTGGCTACTCCATATAAATTTCTTCCTCCAATTCACCATGAAGGAAAGCAGTTTTTACATCTAGCTGTTCACATTCTAAGTCTAAAGTAGCAACTAGACTAAGAATAACTCTAATGGATGACATTTTAACAACAGATGAGAAAATTTCAGTGAAGTCAATACCTTGTTTTTGGGCAAATACTTTCACCACCAGCCTTGCTTTATACCTATCCTTCTTTTCATCACCTTCATGCTTAATCATGTAAACCCATTTGTTTTGTAGAGCCTTTCTGCCTTTTGGGAGTTTTACCAACTCCCAAGTTTTATTTTCCAGCAAAAGAGTTCATTTCTTCTTCCATTGCTTTCTTCCATTCTTTACTGTTCTCAAATTTACAAGCTTCATAAAAACAATTAGGCTCACCTTCATCGATCAACAAAATATTGTTTGAAGGAGGATACCTTTGTGAAGGCTTATGAGGCCTAGAAGATCTGCGAACCAACTGTGGTGGTGCATTATCAGGTTGAATCTCCTGTAAATATTCCAGCAAGATTCCTTCTTCTTGGTGATCTTCATTTTCCACTTGGTGTGCTTCCTGCTCCTGAATTTGATGTTCATTTTTTTGCATTGGTGGGATGTTTTCCTGCTACTCTTCAAACCTGTCAATTGTTGAAAAATGGCAACAAGAAATGCTAAAAATAGCACTGTTATAAATAGCAATTTGGGTACTTGTGCTAGATTGAGCAATAGGGAATGAAAAATGGAAGTGCTAAAAACGACATTGTTATTTTTAGCAGTTCAGGATGGATTCCTATTATAGTCAGTCCTTGGACTAAACATAGGAAGTAAAATTCGAATTTGATATTAACAGTTGTTTGTAAATTAATTAATTAATTCATCTTGAGTTAATTAGTTAAGGAAAATCAAACTTGAAGTCTATGTGAGGACATGCAACAGTTTCTCTATTAATTGAGGAATTTATCCATTAGTTAAAGAGATAAGATTGAGTTCTAATTTGAGTAGTAATTAGTTGACTCAGTTAACTGAGTCAAGTCCAGTTATAATTGATTTACATAGTTTGTTTAAATTAAGTAAGTTCATTTAGTTAATGCATGCTTGCATATAACTGCTACACTTCAGATAACTGAAGATTCTCTCATGAATAACTCATGCATGTCAATTCAGACAGTGACCCACTTGAGATCAGAGAAGGGACAGTGTACTATCAGTTGGATGAATATTTTTCCTAAAGGAAAGCTCATCCATGATGAGGATTTATCTCGTTCAGGACTGCGTAGTTGGATCAGAGGTTAGTGAGTGTGTGAAGAGGCCAATTCACACAAGTGGTTGCATTGGACCCCAATCAAAATTACGCAAAGAAATAGGAGGCTTGGAGGGTAGACCAGAGGTTAGATAGTGGCCTTTGACTGTCTATGAGCAGCAGAGGCATTGCGGAGAGAGCATGATAGCTTTTGAGCTTATTCTTTTTGTAATATTGGCTATATTTCCACTTGTATGATAATACAAAGTTGGGGTTTTAGGCTGAGGCTTTCCCCGAGTTATATCTTCTGTGTTATGTGTGATTGATTCCTTCTTACCAATTATATGTGTTCTTATTGATGTTGCTCATGTTCGATTAAGCTTCCGCTAAATTGGTTGTAGAAGTAGATCAAGTATTTTGCTTTAGTCTATTGCAGTATCAGGTGATCTACAGGTGGGAATTTCTACATGGTATCAGAGCTCGCTGATTTGTAGAAATTTTTTACATGATATCAGAGGTAGCTGATTTGTAGAAAAATTCTACATCAGTAACTTTCTTGACCTCCAGCTCACCTACAATCCTCTTGAACATTTCTGACTCATTAAATATAACATCCTTGCTTCTAATAATTTTATGTTTGACTGGATCCCATAGACGATAACCAAATTCTTCATCCACATATCCCAAAAAAATGTGATTTATCATCTAGCTTAGTTCTATTTTCTTTGGGAATATGTACAAATGCCTCACATCCAAATATTTTCAAGTGAGAATAATTCAAATTCTTACCAGTCCAAACTTCTTTAAGAATACCACCATTGAAGGCTGTATTTCGAGATCTATTTATGAGGTAGCAAGCGGTCTTGACTGCTTCAGCCCAAAAATTCTTCTCCAAACCAGAATTGGACAACATACTTCGCACCTTTTCCATAATGGTGTGATTCATCCTTTCTGTGACACCATTCTGTTGAGTAGTACCAGGCACAGTCTTCTCATGCTTTATGCCAAACCTGTTACAATATTCCTTAAATGCATTTGAGCAATATTCCCCACCATTATCTATTCTTAAACACTTGAGAAATTTGTTAGTCCCTCTTTCAACAACAACATGAAAATTTTAAAATATTCCAAACACTTCACTTTTACACTTCATAGGATATGCCCAAACCTTTTTGGATGCATCATCTATAAATGTTACAAAATATGATGCTCCTCCTAATGATTTGATGTTAACAACCCAAACACATTGAGTCTACCAATTCTAACACATTTTTCTTTTCTTCATGGCCACCTCTAAGGAATGAAACCCTTATTTTTCTACCATATATACAATGCTCGCAAAGATCAAGATTGTAGGATTTCAAACCTGGCAATAAATTTTTACCAACAAGGATTTTTAAGCCCTTCTTCCTCATGTGATCCAAGCGCTTATGCCACAGATCTGCTGAATTTCCTTCTTTCGTGACAGCAGCCAAATCTGATTTTCCTATTAGTGCCTTCAATGTGTATAATGTTCTTGTCTTGGGTCCTTTGGCCACGACTAATGCTCCTTTGCTAATTTTACAGCCTCCTTTTCCAAAGCTTGTGGAATAGCCTTCATCATCCAGTCGTCCCATAGAAATTAAACTCATGTGTATTTCTGGTACATGCCTGACTTGCTTCAACAATATATCTTGTCCATCTTTCATCTTGATCTGGACATCTCCCACTCCAACAATACTGCAAAAATGATTATTCCCCAAATGCACTCTACCATAATCACCAGGATTATATGAAACAAAACTATCTTTGCATGGGGTTACATGGTGAGATGCCCCAGAGTCAAAGATCCAATCAAAGCTACTGTTAGATGTATATACACATGCATCCTCTACTGAAAGAGTAAACAACACATCACCATCTGTGGCTATAGCAGTAGTCTCACTTTCATTTGTGTTGGATGACTTGTGATTTGCACTGAATGGTCTTTGATCCTTTTGTCCTTTCTTCCAAAATTGACATTCTTTCTTCATCTGCCTGGGTTTGCCACAATGAAAGCAAATGATCCTTCCTCTCCTTGATTTTGATCAACCTCTTGATCTTGATCACCCTTACTAGCCTCGATCCATTCTCCAACCATGATCAGCTAGAGCTAGAGCTTCTCCTCCCTAGTTTTCTGCAATTGACTTGCGTCACAGCTCCTCATTCATTAAACTGATGCTGACATCATCAAACTTAAGGGTCCCTGCAGTTGTTGAAGTGCTCATAGCTACAATTAAATTTTCCCAGCTGTTTGGCATAGAAAACATTAGCAAAATGGCTCTAATTTCATCATCTAAAATGATTTTAATAGAGGCAAGATGATTAGTAATAATATTAAATGCATTCAAGTGCTCAGCAACTGAAGCACCCTCCTTCATCTTGAAATTATAAAGCTTCTTCATCAAGAACACTTTCTTTGATGTCGTTTTCTTCTCATATAGATCATGGAGCTTCTTCTATAATCCTTCTGTCGTCTTTTCTCCGGACAAATTGAAATACACATTTTTTGCTAGATATTGACGGATTGTTGCAATCGCCTTTCTATCTAGCTTATTCCACTCTTCATCTGTCATGGATGAGGGTTTCTTTGTTGTGCCCTCAATCAGCAAATATTGATCCTTCAAAATCAGTATATCCTCTATCTGTGATTTCCATAGGGCAAAATTAGTCCCGCTCAACTTCTCCATATCTGTAACTGTTGTCTCCATTTTCAATATATTGATGCCTAGAAAAACAAAAATTCCACTTAAAAATAAAACTTTAATTATTATTCTTTAAAATTTAGTAATAATGACCTTCCTCCTTTTTAAAATACTCTTTTCAAAATTCCTGCCCCTTTTTAAAATATACTTTTCAAAATTCCAACATATGATTATATATGTTTCATAATAAATATAAAAACATATATAATGTTTGAACCTTCATTTAGGATAATGAAATAAACACTTCACATGACATGGAAATGTTGAATTAAAAAAAATAGGTGGAAAATTGATTTGAATACACACTTAGGAATTCCACATAAAACAATTACAAACTCCACCTTTTAGGCTTCATGGCATGTTTCACCATATGCCCAGAGCCTTTTTATTTCTTGCAACAACTATCTTTACGTTCTTCAGCTAGTTCCTGAGGAATTTTTATTTCTTGCAACAACTGTCTTAACGTTCCTCACCTATTTCCCGGACAGATCCTTTTCCTGGACTCTCTTCTTTTGCAGTGATTTCCAATTTCTTTGAAAGATCCTTCAACATTCGTCTTTTTTTTGAGAATATGTGCACCATTCAGAGAGGCGCCCAATAGCTAGAGCAGTCCAGAGCAGAATTCATTCACTGAGCGACATTTGCTTCCGTTCTTGTTCAGACAGACATAGATCAATGATTTAGGAATAGCAATGGCTCTAGAGGTAGCAACCAACGTTTTAATGAACGGTGCCAGAGGTAAGGCGATGGAACTAAGAGTCTTGCACATTGGATATTTGAACTATGCTCCGATACCAATTGTTAGAGTAGAAACATGGGAGAAATTAAATATTTCTGGCAATAGACAAAAGCATCACACATAATGGAGCAAGACAACAAAATTTTCTCACATATTCTATCCTTAATCACAGACAGCAAACAGGAGCAAACAACAGAAATTACTTAAGTGGAGAACAGAGATAACTTAGCATTACATAACAGGCCTGAGCCTTGGCTTGCCATCCTTGGCCAGAGAAATTACAAATATATAGAGGCTAAAGGAGGATCTAGAATCCTACATTTGATTTAGATAGAGATCTAAAAGATAATGGTAGTGTGGTAGGTTTGGTGCAGGTGTGGCGGTGATATATGGGATGGCGAGTGTCGGGTAGTCGGCGCCATTAGTTGCACAATGTACCACAGTTTGGCTTCACACTTAACACTCACATTCATCTAATTCTTGTATATTTTTGTGATTGTTTGTTACAATGATATCCCAGCTAGTTTGGCTGAAAATACCTATGCCATCATCAACTTTTTAGAACTAAGTTTAGATGTAGACCAGAGTAACTCTTCTACCACCTAGTCACCTCCTTTATGTCTCAAATATGTGAACCTTCTTAGCTTTAGCTCTGCCTATAAGGAAGAAACCAAACCTCTACTCCTACATTGGATACTCCCCCATCAGACCTAATCATTTAATTCTCCCTTCATTAACTCTACTTTTCCCTACAAGTAATATTCAAATATAACTCTATCCAAGCCTTTACACTGAATAAATCTATGAAGTTTATGCCCCATCTATCAGTTTATCTGTGTGCCCATTCCTATGGCTCAACACTCAACTCATAATTTATTCTCTACCAAAAAAAGAAAAAGGAAAAAGAATAACATGTTACTCATTTTTTCGCCAGTTTTGGCATAAACCTAATGCATGTGTAAGAAAATAATATGACCTGCAACCTATGTAAAATATTATTTCCTTTCTGTCGATATCATAATATTTGAGGGTTTTTTGATGCAATGGATTCCCATTTTACATATGCATGGTGGCCTTTATTCATATCAATCCCAACCTATTATCTCCTCATGGGTTTTGATCTCTACTCTTGAGTCTCGCACCATAGATTTCTGTAATGCCAACAGAAATGTGATGTTAACATTCCCTTGGTTATCACAAGAGTTACAACTAAAACAATTAGCACATCATGCATGCAAACTACAAAGCTAAATAGACCTTAGCCCCCTAGGCTTAAGCCTACACTTTCATAAAACCCCAGGCTCAAAACATGTGCTTTACTCTAAAGTTACTAAGCCTTTAATTTCTTGCTTGGTGGCTCTTTCCTATTATGCACAAAACGCTCAAACTCCATATAACTAGTGTGATGACCAAGTGCTTAACCCACAAGGTGCCTAACAAAAATTCCCATTTATATCTGAATTTTGATGGATCTGAGTGTTCTATACTTCATCATGGCTCGCGTATATTTTAAGTCAATCCAATCATTTGGGATCTAGATGGATCTGTATGTACCACCTTTTCAATATGTTAGATGATACATCTAAGACTTTTGTGATCCATAATTTAGAAAACAATCTTTTGGATTAATCACATTGCAAGGATTGGGTCATGATAACAACTATTTTTCTTCCTAATTCACATTGACTAGGTCAACCCAAGATTATAATATTATTTTATTAGATTATATTATTTTTTAAATTAATAAATTGTGACGATTTGGATAATTAATAATTAATTATCAAATAACAGCGAGTTGCTAACTAAATAATTTTATTTCACCAATGACTATTTCTGAATGGCTAACACTAAACAATGGTGCATCCATGTTATTTATTCTCTCTGATCGATTGATTTCTCACCTTGTCCTGAGGATGAACCACATCAGTTGGTTCGAAACGTCAACCCAATCCTTACAATGTAATTAATCTGAAAGACTATTTTTTATGCCTAGATATTTTCTCTTGTCAACAATTTAATCCTGGATCCATATTGATCCAGGTTATTTATAGTCTGGATGCATTAAAGACCAAATATACCTTTTTATGTTAATGCGGTGTCCATGTCAGACAATGACTTCGACTAGGTTATCCATAAATATGGGTTTCACTTAGAGTATCAAATTACTTGAAGGCCCAAATGTCTACCAAACTCATATTATTGAAAATATGTCCCACGCCAACTATCTGATTGAATATATTTCCCCAATCCAAATATGATCAAAAATTTGGTTAATTTAATTAGTGTCAGAGAATTGATAATCTGAGATCCGAGAGTTGGTCCACCACCACAATGACAATATGTTAAAAACCATGTATTTACAAGAGATCTGGATATATGTGAGTTGACGGAATTGAATTTAGAATTTCAACATACTAATCCTTGGATTTTGTCAATGGAAACAACTCCTTTGTGCAACGGATCCGTGGTCTAAGAATAAGAGAGATTATCATAAATAGATCTAGTTAAATGCTTGCACCAAGTCTTCAAATTTATCAAGATAAATCCAACTTGTAAACTTCAACTGGGAACAAAATCAAGAAGTCAAGCCTTATCCAAGAGTTACAAACTACTATTCATATGCTCAAGCAATCACAATAATGAGGGGCCACACAAAACTTGTTTGTATATGTATCTATGAAATATAAGGAAATGGAATAAAATTAAACTAGCTACATAGTCTATCTCCCTACATGTTCGCACACAAAACTGAAACTCTTTACAATTGAACCTCAATCAATGATGGTGCTCCTGTGGATGAAACAATATTCTTTTCATAAATGGTGATTCTCGGAATGGGGTGGTTTTTTTTTTTTTTTTTTTTTTTTTGGGCCTCGACTCTCGTGAGCTCTTCTCTCCAAGAATTTGACTCTGCTGCACACCTAGCTCCAATCAAACTCTAACTATATACACGTATACATATCTAACTACAAGAATAATATATTCTAACAAAATGAAGATGCTTTGGACATATGTCCTAGTTCCTAGAAAAATTCCTAACACCTCATCTTAGTATTTGTCATTCCTATAAAAATGTTAGCTCATTAAAATTCATAACAAGCTAGATTCTTTTTAGAATCAAAAGACATTATTCCTGATTTTAAACAAATTAATATTGAAAAAATTATCTCCCCTTTGGGTGTAGGAAAAATGGTTTCCTAGGGGTTGACGCTCGTGCATCAAACTCCCCAAATTGAAAGTTTTCATGACTTCCTAGTCACGTGCCTTCAACTTATTCAATCCTCCTAGGTCTCATATGTAATGTTGTTGTTGTCCACATGTTTGGTTGTATTGTTTCTCCACTATTGACCTTTGTCTTCCAAGATCCCAAACTTGATTTCGTAGTACCCCATGTGCCTTGCCAAGGAAAACTCATATAGTCAGCTATATTTTGTTGTTGGCTACCCTTCCCTTCTTGTTATATCTTCTCTTGGGCATCCTTCTCATCAACATCTGCATCATGTCAATCTCGTTGTTAGAGCCTAGATTTACCTCAGGCTGAAAAGGTAAGCTTCTAGGTCCACATCAAACCATGCTCAGCCTCGTAGCTAGCCCTATGAGGACATGAGAGGGCTCTCTCCAGGTCAATATCAGCAAAAGATAACTAGATGGGGCCTGAGATGACTGATTTTACAACTAATATTAGGCTAGGTATATAGTGCAAGGATTTGATTTGAGTTTTTGGGGGTTTTTGTTGGAAAAGGGGAAAGACAAATTTGGGTCCGAGGATGAGGCCAAATTTTTGCAGAGTTCAGGTTGGGGCAAGGTAGGCAGTAGTTTTAATGTTGTAGATTAAATGAATGGATAGAAAAGACCACTGAGGAGCTGAAGAGGGCAAGAGGTTGCAAGAATCCTCTCCAAACAGATGAACACATGTAAAACTAAACAAAAGTTTAAGACAGAGCACAACAAGCCAAAGAATTCTACCTTTGTCACTCAATTTGTTTAATTTCAAAAGCAAAGAGAAGGGAAATGGCATACATAAAACATCAATGAACTTAAAATTACATGAAGAAAAACACCATCAAAACATAGAGCCACAAGGATCCCAACAAGTGTTGCAAAACCCTGGTCTTTCCTTTGCCAAAAATGCAAAAATCAAATGTACAATGAAGTGCCAAGCAATGCCAAGTGTCCAACCCTGAAAATGACTAAGAAATTACATGATATAGACCAGCCTAACTCCTTCCCATGCCTCTAGGGGCCGAGCTCATCATTCTAGGAGCTGTTTCAACCATATCTAAACAAGGAGCTGAAAAATAGGCAAAGAAACAACTTGCCTCTATATGCTTGAAACTGATTCATTCACTCACATTTCACCTTTTGGTGAATGAATCTACTAAAACAAGTAAAAATGTGCCAAAATTACA
>APFE030396690.1:0-11414 GCA_000404065.3 Pinus taeda | reverse complement strand
ATATCGAAATATATTTTTTATTTATTCCACAACAACGATTTTATAACTAAATTTATAATATCAAAATTTAATTTTTATTTATTACATAACAAATCACCTAACGACTATTTTCCAATGGCTAACTCTGGGTAGTGTTGCATCCTTGCTATTTATTCCCTCAGATCTATTGATTTCTCACCTTGTCCTGAGGATGAACCACATTAGTTGGTTTGAAACGTCGACCAAATCCTAGCAATGTGATTAATCCGAAAGACTAATATCAAAATAAGATATTATTGAGATGAATGTTTCCTCCATTTTCCAGCGCAATCGAAGTTGATCCAATTCCTCTCACAGGGTAGCTTTTATTGTCACCAAGTTCTACGGAGTAAGAGGGCTTCCCTTTTGATAGTTTCTTGTGTTGACCAGTGATATGCCTTGATGCTCCATTGTCGATTACCCAAATATTCTCATTTTGAAACGTAACGAGTGCTAAGAATAATCCTTCATTCTTTGTAGATGTCTTGGTCACTTCCTCTTTGGAAAATAGGAGATCCCATACTTCTTTGATGCACTTCTTGAGATGACTTGCCACCTTTGCACACTTCTTTAGGAACTTCTTCATTGTAGAGGAGATCTTCATTATGCCCTTAGCCAACCTTAGCTCTGATACCATGTTGAGAAATCTATAAGGCAATATTTAAGATGATTTCTCTTCTATGATAACTGCTTGTGATGTCTTTTTACTTTTTCTTACTTATTAGCTTCTTCACTTATTATTATGTTTGCATATTATCAAACAACTACCAAAAACAAGAAGAACAATAGTGCACAAGAACATAGAATGTAGGCTGCGAGGGCCAAAACCTCTCCACTTGAGAGGAAAACCCGCAAATCTCTTCTCTTCTTATAAATTCTTCAATTGACGAACTCCAGGACCTCTAGACCAAGACCAATACCCTCCAAGACCAAGTCCAACCCTTTCGGATGATGTGCTTCCTTTGTCCAACTCAAACCTAGTCAAATCTCTTCCAGTAGCACAACTTCGACCTCGAACTTTAGAATTTCGGCCTCTACTGCAGATATGAAAATTTTGGCTCCCAACAACTACTACTGCTTCCACACGTGTGAGCGAAATTAGCCTTCCAAGGCCTCCCAACAACTTCGTTTGCCTTGCTTCCTTGTCTAGGAATAGAAGGTGACCTATTGAGTCCTTCCAACAATTTGATGACGATCGTCTTTCAGTAGATAGAGAATTTCGACCTGAAAGCAACAAAACCCTAGCTTCCTTCATCACACGCGTGAGAGAGAAACAAATCTTCTTCGTCCTCTTCCTTCTTCGTCCTTCTTCTTCGCTTGAATGAGTAAGAGATGAATGTGTTCCAAGGAGGTCGAGGTCCCTCCTTTATATAGGCTTCTTAAGGTGGACATGGCTCCGAGAGATGAATGTGT
Organism: Pinus taeda; assembly: GCA_000404065.3. Lineage (NCBI taxonomy): Eukaryota > Viridiplantae > Streptophyta > Pinopsida > Pinales > Pinaceae > Pinus > Pinus taeda. The sequence goes on along the minus strand of APFE030396690.1, from coordinate 9,983 downwards.
TCGAAGGAGGTCCTTTATATAGGCTTCTTAAGGTGGACATGGCTCCTCAACATAGGCCGACTTTCCAGCTACTAGACCGACTTGGTCTTGAAGGGTATTTTTACACTTTTAATGACAAAAATAATTTTCTTTACAAGTTACAATGTGCTCGATGGGGTCTTCAACTTATGACAATGACTCTTTTGACCTTTGGACCTAGGACAAACCCTAGAAGCACTTAATGGGTGCTTGACCTCTAAAAATAAAAGACCTTGAACATGAAATCATGCTCCAATACTAATAATAATAATAATAATCATAATAATCTTTCTTTTATTTTACAATATACAAGAATCAAAAATACATTTCATATTTATTAAGACCGAACCTAGTTATGCATTTTTCAACCGAACAGAGTAGAGAAGTAGAGTGGATTGTGGATGTGCAATGCTCAACCTATAACTATGATGATGCATTTACTCATTCGCATAAATTCAAAAAGGGTTTGACTGTTAAGTGTGTTGGCAATTTGTTGTTGTCACTCATGCCAAGTCCAGTCATCGATGTCAAGTTCAAGGGGAGCTTGTTGAGTATTGTGATGCTAGTGATGTCATTGTTGCTTTAAGTCTCTAGTGTCATTGATTACTGAGTGCAGGTTGCAGATTTTTTGACCTGAAGTCATGAATACAGACCAGTTGGGTAACCAGATTTGCAAATGTTTTTCCTACATTTATCTTGGTCAAAAGAGTATGCAAAGTGTTTGGTTAGATAGCCCTCTAAAATAGCTTTCCAATGGTATATGGCACTTAGTCAAACTCCTAGGGAATGGTGAGAAAAGTTGCTTTGAAGTGAAGGCAGTCCAACAGGTAGAGATGGCTTCAAGGCATCTAGACATCCAGACCCATTCGGGGTGCGGTCAGTAGTTACGCAGTTGGAACAGACAGAAGCCAAATTATTTGGATTTATCCAGGCTTCAAGGTTATCGGGGTATTTGGGCATTCTAGTGTGCTCAAGGAAAACACTTAAGAAAAGGGTCGAATACTAGATTTCTCAAGAGAGTGGACATCAGACAGGTGGCAGAATGAAGTGGTAGGACATGTGGCAGGTTGATGATGTGGGAGTTGGAGGACATGACACATGGCATGATGACGTGGTAGTTAGAGGACATGACAATGGCACAATGATGTGGCAACCAGAGGTGACATTAAATGGCAATCATTTTAAGCACTTTTAGGTGGCCAATTGGACGGGTGGTAGATGACACGTGGTAGTTGGACACGTGGCAATAGTAGAGAATGGCATGTGGCAGTGCTGACATGGCAGCGATGATGTGGCAAAAGAAGTTTGGTTCTCGAAGTTTCGACATGGCAAACTTTGAGGCCTTAGGATTCATGCCAGGAGGCTATTTTCTAAAACTTCACAGTGTCAAAGAATTTTGATTTTTTCAATGTTTCTGGAGTCTGGACCCAAATGCCATCTAGGTATCTGGGGAATCACAGGTGTATGCCGCATACACATTTACCATACACCTGGATTAAGATTCGAGTAAGACAAAGTTCCACAGATCAACAAGCGTTTCAACCATCCGACCATCTTTGGTATACAAGGTCAAGCACTTAACATCTAGGATGGATTAAGATTCAATTAAGCAAACATGAGTTATTTGAAGTTTCTCTTGGTTAGGGTTTTGGCCAAGTGGAGGTATCCGGGCCTCCAGGCATGTGGCAATTTAAGCTGCTAACAGAGGGACTGGATACCGGATGCGAGGACATCTGGGTGTAGATCACATCCAGGAGTGCGCCACTAAGTGAAGAGTCGGATGCCAAATTGTTAGGATTTTGATTTTAACGTGTTTCCACCTTGGATATGGTAGAAAAGGTATTTAAGGCTATTTTCCTAGCCCCAGGTCATAAGGGAACGAGTTTTAAGCTCTCAACGTTGAAGGCGTTTGGCAAGGGATATCCAGGCATCAGTATTCACTTGTGTTTGAGGCGATTGGCATGTGGTTGATGCCAAAAGGCGCAAACACCAGATTTACGAAGGTAGCAGTTGATAAGCTCTCGGTTATCCCACCCTGATCATATGGAAGGTTTAGCTAAGGGTAAAGGTGCTAAGTGCTCTTGTGCCATTCACAAATATGAAAACATAGGTAAAGAAGGAGATATGCATAGAATGCGAATTTGGTTGAGAGTGCAACGATTAAAGGAAGTTGAGAATGAAATCTGCAAAGAGAGATTTGTTGTGTAACATAAGAAATAAGATCTGAGCCAGAGGAGAACTGCGAAGATCTGGTTAGTAAAAGACGGAATAAAAAGCACTATGAGAGTACTGCGAGTGAACAAAGGGCAACATGCTGAACTGACCACGTGACCCTGTCAAGCTACAACTCCATGGGTAAATGCCATCTATTGATGCCCATGGTAAATGAAGGGTGAAAACCATAAAAGAAGATGAGAACAATGTAAGAAGTGCGGCCATTATGAGAAACTAATGTTGTAATCTCTGTAAACTCTTGAAGCAATCATATTAATATGATAGAACGAGAGAAAGCTGGGCTCCTGTGTGAAAAATATAACTGAGCGTAAACCCTAAGTGATGAGAGTGTTGAGTATGTAAGAGTTGGGTTGTGCAGGAGGTGAATACAGAGACAAGTCAAGATCTGAAGTTTCTGTGTGTGCAAGAGAGAAAAATGGAGATTTGAACACGCTGTGATCAAATCTGAGGCAGAGCAGAAGAGTTGCAAAGGATAACAGAATAGATCTGAATGTTGTTATCAAATCTGTGTCACAAGAAGAGACGTTGAGCAGGTTGCAGAGTAAAGTGTGGTGACTAAACGTATAGAGATCAGAGCAGATCTGAATCTAGAACACAGAGTGAATGTGTGTGATGTTGCTGTGATCAAATCTGAGCTTGAGAAGAAGAGATGCAGAGTAAATAAGAGCAGATCTGAATGCAGTACATAGAATGTGTGAAAATATTGGTGAGATCAGATATGGCATGAAGAAAGAGATGCAGAGCAGAGACAGAGTTTGTAGATGTAATTGAGTTAGAATCTGAAGTGTTGGTGTTCTGAGTATGTGTGGGTTACAGTTGAATATCTAGCTGATTGAGAGCTGAACAAGTGAGAGCAGTGCAAGATAGAGTTGAAAGAGAGATCAAATAAGTCTGAATGTTTAAAATGAAAAGAAAGCTTGTGGGTTTGAGTTTGAAACTGGATGAAAGAGGGATCTACTAGGTAGAGTAGGTTGATGCTTGCACATCAGGGGATAGGAGTCTCTTTTAAGTTGGCGCCTGTAAAGTTCAGGGGGTTGGTGCCTATAAAATTCAGGGGATGGGTGTCTCCTTCTGCTTGTTGCCAGTAAAGTTGATGTAACAGTAGGTTGGAGCATACAACAATACTCTGACATACGTTTTGTGGTTTTCACCCTTCATGGGTTTCTGCGTATGTCTGATGTTCCTATGTGTTGCTTATCTAATTGACTGTTGAATGGTTTGAATTGTTGTATATTGTTACTAATTGTTAAAATTTGCCATTATACTGATTCACTCCCCTCTCAGTATAATCATAATTCTAACACTGACTGATGAGGAACAAGATCCAGATTTACATAATAAACTTGGAGAATATAAAACTTGTTTACAGCTGAACCCGAAATCATATGTGGTGTATTTTGAGGACTGCCCTACCTATGACAGCTTTGACAAAAGTTGAAAACAAAGAAAAACGAATTTTAAAACCCTTTGATGACAGTGCACTGTACAGTTTGTGATGATAGGTTTTTTTATGGTGGTGCTAGCTAGATTTTTCCCACAACAAACACTAAGGCACAAGGAGAATGTTTTAGCTGCGATTTGGACATGAAATTTTTCATCAGGTAACATTTGATCAGCTTAGTGAGTCTGATGGCAGACTTTGCACACTTGCCTTGCACCCCCAAATAAAGAGGAACAAACTTTTTGATGATCGTGCTACTGAGATTCAAACACTTCCTATGGGCAGAGGCAAGGACCTTTATTCCCAAAATTTTGTTGTTCATCCCAGCTGTGATAATTCTGATCAAGATAGGTGTATTGATGAACTATTGGAAGATTTGCTTTCTTCAACACAAGCACAGATGCATCCTTGTGCGTGCATTTGACACAATGGAGGGTCCAAACCTCAAACTGATCCATGCCATTTTGCACTCTAATACTGTCTCATCAGGAGGTGATAATAGCAGAGTAAGTTTTTCTGGTTTCATAAAAAAGTTGGATAAGACTTTGTATCATTCTGACAATTGAAGCAAGTGGGGCTGCATTCATGGTTTGTTTAAATTCACTAGTATGAGTGTTCATGTGCTGCCCAGGATTGAACCCATGGATGTGGCTGACTTTCAGGACAAGTTTACAAATAGGCGAATGCATGGAAATCAGTTATTACTATGAAAATTACTAACCATCCATTGGTATGCAAGAATACAGAGAACGATTTTGGTAAAGACACCTTGATGATTTTTCTTGCAAAACCAGAGGCTGGTAACGGTACATGGTCTGATAAATTTTACATTGAAATTCCGCATACAAGCACGCATATATTGACATTGCCCATCGTGGATAATGGTAAAGCGTAGAGGAAAGTGATATTGCATACTGGAGATTTGAAGGTGGTTGCAATGGACTATGGATTTTACCTTAGCATATTGAAGGAATGATGAGATGCCGGGGTTCTCAAATACTCTCAAGAAGAGCACTTGTCCCCAAGTTAGAGCCAGATGTTACCCACAATTTTGTCAAGCACAAAATTGTGTTTAAGGAAAGCATCTGGGATGCAGAATGAGAATAAAGAAGCAAGTGAAGATTGGAAGGCACCTGTATCTGTTTTGGTATATATGCTGTGTACATTTTTCACCACCTCTTAGTCCCTTTGATTTCCAGAATGGTGACATTGGAAAGCAAAGAAGGTTGCCTGTTCATTATTTAGAACCCAGAGCCTCCTCAAACACAAAATTTATCTCCAGCAATAGATTGAGAGCTGCACTTAAGGGGTTCAGAACTTCAGACAGAACTAGGCCACAGGTTAAATCTTCAGTGGAGAAACCCTTTTGGAGTGGCACTAAAGGAATCTCTTCCTTAGGATCATCCTGATAATAGTGGGTTTGTTGGACCTGTGAAAGAAATATCGAAGTCAGGAAGCCAAGACATTGAGTATGTCAGCAAGCGTCTGGATTATTCATCAGGCGTTGAATCTTGCTATTTCAGCAAATAGTCGATCTATGGCAGTAAAACTTATGTCACGAGGTCTACAATCTAGGTTGGTACATTGTAGACCTCCATGCCTGCAGCAGCATGTAGACTCAGCGAATGGACTCAATTGCAGACCTTCCCCATAAAATCAGAACTGTGTATTGGGTTACTCCAGGTCCTTTGCACTTATTCGCTCACAGCAGGCTACAGGTCTGAGTATGTGCTCAGCAGAGTTTGCAGGATACCTCAGGCCGAGTTTCAGTGCAGGTGCACTGATTTTGAAGAGAATGATCTCTTTTCTATATATATGCAGACAGCTGTGCACTGGGGCCGAATTTCAGTGCAGGTGCTCTGATTTTTGAAGAGAATGATCTCTTTTCTATATATATGCAGACAGCTGTGCACTGGGGTATTCTTGTTGGAGCCGACCTCTGTTTCATGAATGTACATTTAATTTTTCACATTTGAGGTCTGTCCTGTCTAAAAAGTTTGAATATGGAAGTTAATTAAACAATTTTGATAGGCTGACCTGTATGAGAGGACCCAGGGCTGACCTCTGGCTTGATTTGGACCAGTTTATTAGGACTGATTCAAATTCTCATTGCTAAACAGATTTATAGCAGACCTGTTTACATTGAGAGGGCTTTTAACTTTTACCCTTTGTAAAGAAGACACCTGCAACATTTCTGGGAAAGATTCGAGGGACTTGGATGGCTGATGTGCCCAAATTTTGGATATTTTGCAAACCTGGCCAAGGGCTGAGTGTCCACTTATTAAGCTCACATGTTCACATTTAAGGTATGGTGTGGTGTTTGGAGGAGGAGAATTGTTGGTTGCGTGCCCGCGTTGGAGGTTGCTTAGGGGCTGATTGATGACAGATTTGAAGGTTTATTGAAGAGGTAATGCTATTGAAGAGCCTTTGGTGGCTGGATGCTACACCAGCACCTCTTTGTTTCCCTTGTTTCATGAACAAGGGTCATCTTTTGATGACTTGAGCCCCTGATATTTGTACATGTGGAATTTGAAGCCCCATTTAGCAGTAATTTAGATTAATTAATTTGTAGAGAGGGCCTTTTGCTCCTCCTTAGGTTAATGTAGAGGAAATTAGCTCAGAATATTGTTATTTTATTATGAGGGAAGTTGAGCACCTCCTCTATAAATAGAGGTGCACTTCCTCTTATTTTCTAATGGAGCTTTGGGGGAGAAATCCCATAACAATCTGAAATTTCTGTGATTTTTCCTTGTAAAAATTTGGCTATGGATATTTCAAGTGGAACGAATTGTCTGGGGGAACATATGTTTTGCATGGACAACTTTCTTTGGGTTCATGAAGTGATGCTTGGATGAATAGTGCTATTTTATTATTAAAGGCACCTTCCATTTTGCTATAATTGTGGAATTAGGGTTTTTAAACCTTCCTAATAAATGCTACATTTGTTATGAACTTTATTTTTTTCACATGCAGAATTTGTCATCAAGTATCTGTCAAGGAAACTAGATTGCATTCCTTGACCTCAAGTCTCTTAGTTTGGAAATTCGCTAGGGTTAAAATAAGAAGATATCCCTCTCTTTTTCCCACTCCATCCAAGATCTTCTGCCTTAACTCACTCCTTGTCTAACTCTATCTGCCTAGAAATTTGTTAATGAGCCAAGGCATTGATCCTTCATTCTCCATCACATTATACTTATTTATATTTCATTAAATTCAAAGTAGCATGTGTTTGGGAGTTTGTTTGAGCATTTCTAAGGCATGTCTTGAGCCATTGGTTCTTTGACCTTGCTACTTCATTTCACCTGTAGCCATACATTATTGAAGATTAATCTGAGCTCTTAATCAACAAGCTCCTTAGAGAGCCATATGGCTTAGGAATCCCTTAGCCATCTTACCTCTAAGCCTTGTCAAGGAAGCCTCCCTTATGGGGATAACATTGCCCCCAAAACATGGGAATTCGCTATTGAGGTGACATTGGTGGTGGATTGCATTGTTGCCAAGGATCTAGTGCTGCTTGTTGCTGCACAAACTAGCAAGCCTTGTGAATACGCAAGATCTAGAGGGCACAACAACACTTGGGACAAAGGCTCACTATCGCCACAACCTAAGTCCCATGCTCTTCTCGGATTTTCACCGACGGGAGTCGTCCTAGTAATGCTCACACGTGATAAGTGTATACCTATGATAGGTTTGAAGTGAGGCAAGGTTGGTCATTCAGCAGAAAGGTTCAACTAAAGTGCAATCTTTGGGAGAAGCTATTAAGACTTTCCACGAAAAACCCCTTGGAAAAGAGTCTACAAGAGACCTAGGGTTGAGATATATGACGAGATATGAGTTAATCTAAGGTCAAGGTAGACAAGAAAAAAGGTAATTTAAGATTTACTCTAATGAGTACTAAAGCAAATGGCTTCAAAAAAATCCCCAAGTTGAAGCATTAGCTTCTATGGCTCCCTCTTGGTGTGATGGCTAGGTTATCAAATTTCTGGAGATTCCATTGTGGGAAATCCACCAAAACTTGAGGATCACTAGAGGAAACACTAAGGAAGAGTTCTATCTAGACGAAATTCAAAATGTCTTCCTCAAATGGATTTAGCACCAAGCCCTAGAGAGGCCTCTTTATCCTTAAAGGGACGAGGAATAGAGGTGAAAGGAGAGATGATTTTCAAGTTTAAGGTGATCACCAAGGATTTAAGGCCGGTGCCTAACAATTGGGAGAATAGGAGTCAAAGATAATCTTGATATGGCATCTCTCTCTTCAAGGAGACCTAGAAGCAACTTTGCTACCATTAATGAAGCAACTACACAATACTTCTAGATATTTATACTTTGATGACAAATGTTAATGAAGTTTCAAGGATACACATGCAACAAATCCCCTAGGAACATTAATTCATTCATTATCTATGAGTAATACATGCAAAATTTCTCAATAGTTTCAATGTTTAGACAATATTTCATCAATTAGGGTGAATTAGCAACAATGAGGCAATATTCCATGCATTAGACATTAATCAAATAAAAAATATAGCATTAAATAACACTTACAAGACAATGAAGAACATATCCATCCATCACAATTCCAAAAAGAATCTCCAACAGAGATAGCGAAATTATCCAAACATCAAAATTCATCCAAATCATCCAAATTTGTTCTCAAACTGCAGGTTCGAAATTTTCAAGGGAGATATCGAAAATCCAAGTGATCATGCTAGGAAGAGACTAGGTCTCTCCTATTTATACAAAGCTAAGCATTCGAATTATGAAAAACAAAGCCCCTCCAATGCCTAAAATGTCAAGTAACCCACCCATGGTTACAAGCCAACCACGATAGCTCAAAAATAAAATCGCATTACCCTCCCAAGCCCACACAAAGCTGACGTCATGCACATGTGGAGGCATAGAGGGGCAGTGTTGAGGCCTCATGTGCTAAAAATGAGAGAGAGGGCCTAAAAAATGATGATAAAGAGGGGGATGCCCTCCATATGCTGCAAGGCATCTCCAAACCCCTATCTGGGCTTTGTGGGCTCCAAATAGGTCTCGTGGGTCTCCAAGTGTCTCAAGATTAAGTTGATGCTCCATTAGTGAGGGCTAGAAGATGACACATGCCTTCCCATGTCTTTCTATGAAAGACATAACCTCCTCTAGGCCTTGGAACAACTGCCAAGTGTCAGGTGCAATGTGTAGCTGACTGGGAAATGTGGTCCAAGTGCATCATCATCTCTAAATCATTGGGGCATGAGCAAGCGAATGGTGGTGTTGAAGAAGCCCATGGTGTGGAAATCAATGCTTTGCATGGATGGAGGCCCATGGCTCTCAACTCACCCTACAAATGCCATTGTGATCCTCTGGAGGGCTTGGATCTTGTATAGGGAGGCCAAGTCCAAGATGAAAACCCACTTGCAATCATGTATAAGATCCAATGCGCCTCCTGACCTTCCAATACAATAATTCATTAGTGTAATTGAGTAAATAAGCTTGCTAATCAAGGGCTGAAGTGGACACTTCAGAATGGGTTTCTCTTCCAAATTTGGGGCTTTGAATATGCCCTAATGTTACCTTCCTGGGTAGGAGAGGTTAATGAAGGACCCTATTAGGTGGCTTCAACCTCTAAGGGAATGACAGGTCCAAGGTACACCCTTCAAGAGGTAGGTGTAATGTGAAATAATGATGGAACGAAGTGGGGACAAAGGGAAGGCTTCAGGCCACATGCCATGGTACAGGGGTAGCTATAATGAGGAAAGCCCACACCAGTGTTACTTGGGAGCGGGACGGAAGCGGGAGCGGGAGGCGGAGCGACCATTTTTCAGAAGCCCCGGTTTGGGAGCGAATCCCGAGCGATTTTTAAAAATATATATATTTTTTATATCTTTTAATTTTTGATACATATATGTCAACAAAAACATGTAGAATGATGAAATAGACATAAAAAACATAAAAAAACATAAATTGATCATTGAACCATATCACATCAATCATCTAAAAATTATAATCGTCATCAACCTTAGTAAAATAATAAATTAAAATAGCATTCAATTCAATAACATTTATCATCATTGATCACCAAAGTAACAAGTTGTACTTGTAAGCCAAGTTTAACCATTACAAGAAGTAATATCGAAGATATTTCTAAGTCCTAACTTCTAACTGTTAACATGATATGAAATGTTAAAAAATTTATAAAATGAAACATGAATAATGAGATGAAATAAAACAACTTTAGTCTTTCACAAAGCATCATATTCATAATTCACAATCATTACCAATGAGTTATAATTGCCAAGGCCCAACT
>APFE030396683.1:162911-193363 GCA_000404065.3 Pinus taeda | reverse complement strand
TGATGTTGCTGATCTAAGGTTTGCTACTACTGATATGAATCAGATTTATTGTACTATTTCTCTCTGCTGAATTATTGAAGATAAAAGAAGATTTGATCAAAGGGTTTCCCCACACATTGTGGGGTTTGTCCCTGGCTAGCCGCCACATCTTGTGTCTCTTGTCTTGGCTTGTTTTTTGTTGATCGTTTAATGTTCTATCTGCACTTTACTTATGTACATGTGATTGCTAATCTGTGGATAATAATAAGAAAGATAAGTAAACTGCTCTAAGCATAGAACATACCATAATTTAACATCTTTCCCCTTAGGGACTTGGAACAGCTAATAAGGTTGTTTATTACCCACTCCTACCTAGGGAGGTAACACTAAATTTGGAAAGGAAGCCCACTATGAAGTCTCAATGTGCCTTTGATAAACAAGCTTGGTCAACTTAGATGTACCAATGAATTATTGTACCTAATTGTGAGGATACGCATTGGATATTATATATAATTGGAAGGTGGTTTCATTATGGGTTGGGAAACTTAACTGGGACCCAAGTCCACCAGATGATCATATTGATACCCCTAGGTAGAGCGTTGAGAGCCATGGAACTCCTATCATTTGTAGAGCATCATTCCATGTCATGGGCTGCCTCAACAACTTCAGCAGTCTTCTCATTGTCCTACATTATTCATCACATGATGTGCTTGGCCCAGTGTGCCCTGGCCGGCTTTGCATTATATGTCCCAGTGGAGATTTGTCTCATCCCTTAAGACATCGGAGGGCAAGCACCATCATTAGAGCCCTCATTATTGGAGTATTACAAGCTATTCTATCATCAAGGGACCCATGAGGCCAATGTTTGTGCCCCAAACTCACTTTAGATCCCCAACATGATGACTTGAATGGAGAGCAAGGAGCCATAGCCTTGTCCACAATTTAATGAGCCCTCTCACACTCTTTGGCATCAAGAGGACTCAGCGTGGCCCACCAACAACCTTACATCAACATGATGTCATCAATTTGGCTAGCTATTGGATGGTTATTTCATAATTTTTAAAAGCTAGTTGGTCAGCCTATGACCAAGGCATGTATTTTGCACATTTTTATAATGTTAGGCTCCTTGGGCTAATAATTCAACCTACTAGGTCTCATATAAATAAAACTCAACTTCATTTCTATTGGATCATCATCACACTTGGGAATTTCGGCCTTCTTAGCAAATCCAAACTTTTTCTTTGGATTAGCTATTAGATGTCTTTGATGCATTTTAATATTTGGAGCTGAAATTTGATTTTCTTTGTAGCTATCTCTTGATTTGTGGATGGATATATCATATTGTCATCTTGTAAGTGCCTCTTCTTGAAGTTTCATACTTGAAAAATGCCTAATGTATGGAATTGTTGCAACTAGATTAATGTTGTATTCAGCCCTAATTGTTGAAGATTTATTTTGAAACCTATTTGGTTGGCAATTGCACATGTTACTCATAGCATGACATGTGATGAATGTTCCTAGTCGATGAAATTTTGTTTTTCCTCCATAAAACTCTGTAAATTTTGAGTCGGTAATTGTTGAGGGTTGGTAGCTAGGGCATCAATTCTTGACCTCCTTAAAGACAGTTATGGCAAATTTGAAGCATCTAGGACTCAATAAGCCCAAAGAAGAAGGCATTGGTCCACACCATTTCATGATCAACTCATTCTTTCTCCATATTATCTTCTCCCAAAGTTTTGGTCCCCTCTTCTTGGACGGCTACTTTAGGGCATAGAGCGAAATTCTCTAGAGAGTCAAAGGGTGGACTCTGGAATCATAGACTTCAATCTTAGGGTCTCGACGACAAGTCCTCAATGTTTGATAAGCATCCCTTGTGTTTTCATCCATAAAAACTGTTGCCCGATGTTTTCATTCATTGGAATAAATCATAAGAAGCCCTTTCTTCTCCTTGCTGTGATCTTGGGAGTAACTTTAACCATGATAATTCACAAAACCCTAGATCTCATGCAAGTTTCTTCTAGGTCTCTAATAGGGAGCAAAAACCCTTTTGAAGTGCCATACTATCACATAGAGCTTCCCTTAAGAAGTCCTACCTCATCACCTAGTACCTCAAACCTTAGATCATCAATTAAAAGTGATTATTATCTACCAGGACTCCTCCCATCCGTGAATGTCTGTAAAGTGCAGGGGACACTGACTTTGGTGACAGTGGGACATTGTCCCATTGTTATCACTTAGTCTAGCTCTTTGACCCTTAGGCTTTCCCTCCTTAGCGCCTACTAGATTGTGTGGTAACACAACCTACAACATAAAAGTATATGGCTTGCCACATACAAGGAGAAGCGAGTGAAGGTGAGAAGAGGATAAGGAAGAAGAGGCATCAAAGATAGGGATAGATGAGTGGAGGAAAGAGAGATCAAAGTTACTGAAGCCAGGACCAAAAAACTAAACCAAATACACAAGAGGGGACAACAATAGAGATGAACAACTGAAGCCAAGAAGAAGAGGTGGCAACACTAGTTGAGAAAGTAAATGAAAGAGGTGAGAATTGATAACTCCAAAGCACAAATAGTGAAGGAAAGAAGAAAAAGTTGACAATGCTAGTGTTGAAATGGGGAATGCAATAGACGAGTGGAAGCAAGCATTGGAGCAATGGTTGGAGATGTGATCCCATAGCTGCAGTCTATAGGATGTGACAACCAAGACCAAAGTCCATAATAGGTAAAGGAGAGGCATGGTGATTGGTCCCATCCAAGGAGAAGCCATCTCAGGTCGGGCCCTACCTGAGAAGATGACCTAGAGAGACCCATTAGTGGTGATGTAACCTAGGAAAGGGGAAAACCAATGAAACAAAGAGAGAGGATATAGGAGGAGGACTTCCCCAAGTTGATTAGGAAGTAAAGAATTTAAAGGAGAAAAGGTTCATGAGTAAAAGTATGAATGAGGGTGTTATTGCATCAAAGCGTCGAGCTATCCTAGGTAGCACCGCAGGAGAATAGAGGTTTGTTTGGTCGTGTTCAATGTTACCACGGGCCTAATAAGCTAGGCGGTAGCTCTGTATGAAGTAACTAAAGTGGTACAAAGAGGCAAAGATGTTTATGTTTGTAGTAGAGCTATAAAAGAGGTTGATGTCTGTGGAGATAAGCTACTAGGATATGGAAGGTTTGTTCAAGGGTTTGAACAGAAGCATTTGTGCCCTAATTAGGCCTTCCCTCTATGGCACGTTGCCCCTTAAAAGTCCACACAAAAGTATGATAAGTTTCGCTCTAATTTTTTGTGCATGGAAGAGAAGAAAAAGACCCTAAAATTGTGACTGTGATTTGACCCACAAATTCAGGGTGTATTGTGCAAAGATACTATGCATATATCTCTCCTGAAGTGGGTCGCATCCAACCTCAGGTAGTTGTACAAAAGTGCAAGTTTATGCACAAAGTATAGGGCTAATACAATGAAAGAAAATTGAGATAACATGGAGCAAATTCATTGGAAGGGAGAGTTGCGTTGGAGTCGTTGCATAAGATTGTCCTAAAGGGCTTAGGACAATAGATTTGAGATGCCCTAGCATTATCAAGAAGCAAAAGTGTGACAGTTAAGAGGGCAGTTTTGTGTAGCCATATCACAATGATCAAGGTGCAAGCTTGGTACAGTTAAGAGGGCAATTTGATGGAGCACTAGAAGACCTGATGTACAGTGTTCATTGGAGGAGATCATGAACTGTTCGGAGGAAGATTTGTGATCCCTAGTTTAGTGGGTTGTCGGGGGGAAAACTCAGCCATAAGAGGGAAGATTGTAAAGACCCTAAGAACATGATCCTTTGGAGCAATAAAGGACATTGTGAGTGGGTTGATCATAGAGCCAATATTCAATCATCTTGAGGCAGCCAAGAGTGGTCGATAGTATCAGATTGACATCTAGACATGCAAGCATTCTGATGTTGCAAAAGTTCCAGTGATCAGGAGAAGATGAGGCAAAGTACCTGCCAAATGTGTTCAAGGTATGTGGACTGAAAGGACTGATATGTGCACCTTCACTAAGCAAGTCAAGTGTACTTTCTTCAAGGAAAGATTTGTGGTCATAGTTGTTGACACCAAGGCCTAGTTGTGTCTTGTATAAGGGTTGTATTAAAGTTTGTATATAACAAGTTGTGGGTTGAAAATTTGTCTTGTGTACTATTTGATTCAATGTTATTTGTTATTCCACTATGCAACGTGCTTGTTTTGTTGCATTTGAGTGTGTTTGTGATTGTGATATTAGAATCAAATCCGATTTTAAAGTGTTGTGGAAAAATCAATAGGCTATCGACATTATACTAGTCATTGGAAATGTCCAAGTCATCTTTCAAGTAACTTTGTGCAAGCAAAGTGGAAAGTTTGAATTCCTACACACTCAAGATAATTTTTCAAACAATTCAAGCCATTCTTTGATGGAACATTGTATGCTTAGGTCAATTCGGGCCTCCTTTTGTCAAATCAATCCTCTAGTTGGTGGGACATCTCACCTCATTTGAGGGATTTAAATAATGCGATGAAAAAATTGTATTCTTTCTTAGTCTCCAAGCATATTGTGGATGAAAAGTCACTTCTTTTTTGAAGCAAAATGAGGAAATATGTTGAGAGCCTCATCTATAAATAGAAATATCTCTCTCCTTTGCAAATCATTGTGAATGGTTGAGATCTTTTTGCCCAAATGTGAAATATTTTCATGAAATCTTTGGGGTCATCCTGAAGTTTAACTTTCTTGGTTGATTTCAAATATTCCAAAGGAAATTTGCAAATGTAATATTCCTAATGGAAAAATTTACAATGATAACAAAAACATGCAAGACAATACAGCGTAAAAGAAATCAGTAAACACCAACAAACCATAAATGTTCCCAAACACGCCAAAAATGGGCATATTTATTATATAAACTGCTGGAGTATAATGTGAAATAGAAAGAGTGCACACAAGCCTCAGTTGATCGATATGCCAATGCCCAACTACTGTTGGAGTTTATCTATCAGAAAATCTGCCCTGGCCCAGTAATTTTGCATTGCTGGCTATGTTGAAACCTTGATTTAACCCCTCAAATATGCACAAAAAATTCTGCAAAATTAGATTTGAGGTCCTTGCCAAAAACCCAGAAAGGGTTTTGGCAAATTCTACTAACCACCCGGGACCTAAACTTAAAGCTCTCTCCTCCTAACTCGCTGCTAAATAATCCTGTTGTTTTGGGGCACCAAAACTCCTCCAAAAAATATACAAGAGTAGGAGCAGTCTCCTTGAGGCTAGTCCAACAAAACCCAGAAATGATTTGGGCTAATTCCGACCTCCCGGAATTACCCAAATTTGGTGCTACGCCTCCTTGACAGTTTCTGTGTCCCCCACAATTCAAATTGTTGGATATGTAACCAATTCCTTTTCAATTAGCTGTAGATTTGCCCTGCAAATTTCCTCCGGAAGATGTAAGTGAAATTCCTTCCCAAACCCAACACAAATAAGATGAATCCAACCCCACAAATTATGCCTAGTAATACTTCTGCGCATGCTCTAAAATGGTGAGTTTGGCTCTCTCAGCAGCAACAACTTCCAACCCCAAAATTCTCCACAAATTTTGGTCCACCCTCAATGAAATTTCTCCTAAATTTGCTTGCCAAAATTCCCCTTGAAAATCCCTCAACTCAGTGGTTCGATTTTTGTCCCTGCGTCCTCCTGAAGTTCGAACTACGTGAAGCAAGAGCTGATGTCTCCCACGAAATCCAACAAATCTCTCCCCACTAAGTTCTGAAATACTCTCCTAGGGTGACACTCAAAGTTCACCGAAGTTAGAGGTGGAATTCCCACTTGGGAATTCCTTGTGCTAAACAACACTAATTTACTTGGCTAAACAACTCAAGAAAACTTGTGTTCAAAAGTTAGATTGTCAAAAGATACCAAATGGAGGCCTCCTTTATTTATTTATAGAAGTTGGTCCTCTTTCTCTTGGTGGACTCCATTTTCCACTAACTCGCACGCCCTTCTTTCTCTCTCTTCCTCCACAACTGTGAATTATCTCCAAAGGTCAAATTGCTTCCTTTTTGTGGTCCCCACATTCCACCAAGGCTGAAATTTCTCCTATTCTCCTAAGTCTTTATGCCTCCCATATTAAAATTGCCTCCAATGCTTGAATTTCAAAATTGTGTTATGCTGAGCACCACCCATAAAATCTCCATTGACCTCCTCAAATGGAAAAATCGAAATTGGGGACATTACAACAAATAACTAAAGAATACTACACATGCTAACTAGATTGATCGATTTGAAGAGCAACTTTGTCACTTGTAGAGGGATGTCTAGGGTTTTATTTGCACATCTCCCTTGATGGTGTGAGGTAAAGTTTGTTTCGCTTTGTTGGGCCATCCCCTAGTGCTCCCCACCAAGAGTTTCAACTTATTTTACATCATAGTTTAGCTATTGGTTGACGGCTTTTACCTAAGTGGAAGCCTTTCTAGTAGGGCTTGATTTCAAAAAAAAATCTTGATTAGGATTGAGGTGATTTAACTTCTAGTGTTCCACCTCTAGTTATAATCCACAAGCATTGATCAACCAACTTAAGACGAGCATCAATTTGACCCCATAGCCCTAGTAGAAATAAGGCACACTCCTTATTCCAACAATTAGCCATCTCTTTTTACTAAATTCTGCAATTGCCTTTTATTATTTAAAAAGCTTTAAATATAGAAAAAAATACATAAAAATAAAATATAGAAAAATATAAGCTTCAAAGATAAAAATTTATCTAGAAGATTCTTCACTTTTATGTCTACATAAGATTTGACTGGGATTACATTCTAATTCTAGACTCATTTTTTAGAACAATGTGCCACACTAAATATCTAATAAAGCTATTCCCCCCTCCTTTCTTGCATTTAATATTGATCTAACAAATGTGGAAGGGTTTTGAAGGACATTTTTGAAATCTGATTTTATCTTCAGTAATTATAGCTCAAGTATGGGTAAAATCCCTTGCCTTGAGATACATCAAAAGTTGATTCTAACCTTTCTAATCCCTAGCAACATTTCTAAAGTTTTTTAATTGAATATCACTCACCTTTGGAAGTGCTTTCAGTTGTCATAACAATTGCAACAGGTTTTGATACTAATTGGGACACTCTCATTTTTCAACCCCCACGAATTGGTCCCCCAAAACTGAGTAACAATTTCCAGATTTGAATAACATTTTGAATAATCAATACTTTGAAGTGCTAGTATGTTTATTTTCATTATATTTCATTATCATATCATCTTGAATTCATAGTCATAAGTTTCTATAGCATTTTTGGGCTTATGAGAGGCCCCAAGGTCAGCTTTTCTTTGTTGGTTTCTGCAAAACTTGCTTGCAGGTGTTTAAATGCAAGGTAAATCATCATTTCATGGTCTCAATCCCAACATTGTTGAGGATCTTCATAATCAATCATGGTGCTTTTTTCAAGGTTACTTCATTCATAAATTTAGTATTTTTTTTGTTGGTTTGTGTTTTCTATGGTAAAATATCATACATTAGATCAAATTTCATTTTTTATCTTTAAATCCTAACCTTCATCATTTGATTGTTTGTAGGCTCTAGTCATCGTATTACTTTTGGTGATGCTTATGTAGTTTGGGATACCCACTATGGCATTTTAGGAGTTGGCCAAAAGTGAGAGGAGAGTGTGCGTAGATGACATTAGGTGCATCTCATGTGTGCTTACCATTTGGAATCTTGGCCAAGCCTTTATAAGCCTGCTAACATAAGTGGTAATAGGTCTCTAGGGTAGCGGTTTAGTATTAGAGAGGCTATGACCTGAGATATGGAAGAGTTAATGACAACTCCTTAGTAAAGTTAGCAAAATTTGGCATGAAAGTTAAAGTGAGGCAATATGCTACCACAGGGAAGAAGGAGAGAGGTGTTACAACTCGATTTTAGAGAAAATCGAGAAAAACTAAGAGGAACAGAATGATGAAGAGGAATTCTAATAAGTCCATTAAGATTTTACATTTCATTAAATGCCTAGTGCCATAGATTAATTACAATTCACATGCAAATAACAAATTAAAAAATGAAAACAAACTAAAATGGGGTTCATTATTGTCCACATGTTTGGGTCAGGCCTGGAATTGTTGCCCCGTAGTTTGATGCAGTTAAAAGAATGTTAAAAGCATAGCATGGCCACAAGAAAGAAACAAAAGAAAAAGAATATTATAAAATGCAAAAGATGACCAGGACATTTAATATAGCCCATGGGCAAAAGTCGAGCATGAGCTCTACCCCTTATTATGGCCATCACCCTAGTTTGTAGGACCCTATGAGTGCCCCCAAATCATTGAGGAAACCATACACGTCCCAACCCCTAAGGGCAATGAACTGCCAACCTTAAGAGGTTTATAATTGCTTATATCATACATAGCATGGTCTCATTTCCTAGAGCCTCGACTAGTGATGCAAAGAAAAATCAAGAAAATGCAAAAGGAAAATAAAGAAGGGTAGGAAAACAAAGGACGAGGTAACTCATGTATCCACGATTGCTCCCTCCTACATCTATACACCCAAATAATTATCATTGCCATCCTTGAACCCATGCCATTTGCCGTTGGGAGCACTATGTCCCCATCCATTCATCATCATTCACATGACACCTATCAATTAAAACATTTACCAAGGACTTGTCTATCCCCTTAGGGACTTGGAACACATAATAAGGTTGTTTATTACCCACTCCTACCTAGGGAGGTAACACTAAATTTGGAAAGGAAGCCCAGTATGAAGTCTCAGTGTGCCCATGATAAACAAGCTTGGTTAACTTAGATGTACCAATGAATTATTGTACCTAATTGTGAGGATGCACATTGGATATTATATGTAACTGGTTGGTGGTTTCATCATGGGTTGGACAACTAAAGTGGGACCCAAGTCCACCAGATGATAATATTGACACCTTTGGGTGAAGCGTTGAGAGCCATGGGACTCTCATTATGTGTAGAGCATCATTCGACGTCATGGGTGCCCTCAACAACTTCAGCAGTCTACTCATTGCCCTAAATTATTCTCTGAGATGATGTGCTTGGACTAGTGTGCCCCGGTCGGCTTAGCATTGTATGGCCCATAGGAGGTTTGTCTCATCCCTTAAGACATGGGAGGGCAAGAACCATCATAAGATCCCTTAGTATTGGAACATTACAAGCTATTCTATCATCAATATGCACCGGTCAGCTTAGCATTATATGGCCCAGAGGAGGTTTGTCTCATCCCTGAAGACATGGGAGGGCAAGAACCATCGTTAGAGTCCTTAGTGTTGGAGCATTACAAGCTATTCTATCATCAGGGGACCCATGAGACCAGTTTTTGTGACCCAAACTCACTTTGGGGCCCCACATGATGACTTGCATGGAGAGTAAGGAGCCATCCCCTTGTCCATGGTCTATGGAGCCCTCTCACACACTTTGGCAGTAAGAGGACTCAACGTGGCCCTCCAACGGCCTTACATTAGCATGATATCATCAATTTGGCTAGCTATTGAATGGTTATTTCATAATTTTTAAAAGCTACTTGGTCGGCTTATGACCAAGGCGTGTATTTTGCAAATTTTTAAAATGTTAGGGTACTTAGGCTAATAATTCGACCTACCAGGTCTCATATAAATAAAACTCAACTTCATTTCTACTGGATCATCATCACACTTGGGAATTTCGACTTTCTTGGAAAATCCGAACTTTTTCTTTAGATTAGTTATTGGATGTCCTAGATCCATTTTAATATTTGGAGCTGAAATTTGATTTTCTTTGTAACTATTTCTTGATCTGTGGATGGATATATCATATTGTCATCTTGTAAGTGCCTCTTCTTGAAGTTTCATTCTTGAAAAATGTCTAATGTATGGAATTGTTGCAACTAGATTAATGCTATATTCAGCCCTAATTGTTGAGAATTTTTTATGAAAGCTATTTGGAAGGCAATTGCACATGTTACACATAGCATTACATGTGATGAATATTCCTAGTGGGTGAAATTTTGTTTTTCCTCCATAAAACTCTAAATTTTGAGTGGGTAATTGTTGAGGGTTGGTAACTGGGACATCAATACTTGACCTCCTTAAAGACAGTTATGGAAAATTTGAAGCATGTAGAACTCCATAAGCCCAAAGAAGAAGGCATTAGACCAAACGATTTTGTGATCAAATCCTTCTTTCTCCATATTTTCTACTCCCAATGTTTTGGTCCCCACTTCTTGGATGGCTAGCTTAGGGCATTGAGCAAAATTCTCTAGAGAGTGAAAGGGTGGACTCTGAGATCATAGACTTCAAGCTTAGGGTCTTAGCAACAAGTCCTCAAAGTTTTAAAAGCATTCCTTGTGTTTTCATCCATAAAAACTCTTGCCCGATGTGCCCTAGAAGGGAAACCCTAGTTTCGAGGGTTGTATGAGCTTAGCATTCAATGGAATAAATCATAAGAAGCCCTTTCTTCTCCTTGTTGTGATCCCGGAAGTACCTTTAACCACAATAATTCACAAAACCCTAGATCTCATGCAAGTTTCTTCTAGGTCTCTAATAGGGAGTGAAAACCCTTTTGAAGTGCCATACTATCACATAGAGCTTCCCTTAAGGAGTACTACCTCATCACCTAATACCTCAAACCCTAGAACATCAATTAAAGGTGATTGTTTATCTACCGGGACTCCTCCCATCGATGAAAGCCCGTAAAGAGCAAGGGATACCGACTTTGGTGACAATCGGACATTGTCCATTGTTATCACTTAGTCTAGCTCTTTGACCCTTAGGCTTTCCCTCCTTAGAGCCTACTAGATTGTGTGGTAACACAACCTACAACATAAAAGTAAATGGCTTGCCACATACAAGGAGACGATAACAATAGCAAATCTCAATGAAGGCTGAGAAGCGAGTGAAGGTGAGAAGAGGAGAAGGAAGGAGAGGCAGCAAAGGTAGGGATGAACGAGTGGAGGAAAGAGAGATCAAAGTTACTAAAGCCAGGACCAGAAATATGAACCAAATACGCAAGAGGGGACAAAGTTACTAATGCCAGGACTAAAAATATGAACCAAATACGCAAGAGGGGACAAAGTTACTGAAGTCGAGACCAAAAAAATGAACCAAACTCCGGAAATGTTGCCCCGAAGTTTGATGTAGTTAAAAGAATGTTAAAAGCGTAACATGGCCACAAGAAAGAATCAAAAGAAAAAGAATATTATAAAATGAAAAAGATGGTCGGGACATTTAATATAAAACATGAGCAAAACTTGAGTATGAGCTCTACCCCTTATTATGGCCATCACAGTAGTTCCTAGGGCCCTATGAGTGCCCCCAAATCATTGAGGAAACCATGCACGTCCAAACCCCTGGTGGGCAATGAACTGCCCCGCCTTAAGTGGGTAATAACTGCTTATATCATACACAACATGCTCTCATTTCCTGGAGCCTCGACCAGTGATACAAAGAAAAGGCAAAAGGAAAATAAAGAAGGGTGGAAAAACAAAGGACGGGGTAACTCATGTATCCAAGATTGCTCCCTCGTACATCTATACACCCAAATAATCATCATTTCCATCCTTGAACCCATGCGATTTTCCCTTGAGACCCATGTGTCTTTATCCATTCATCATCATTCACATGACACTTATCAATTAAAACATGTACCAAGGACTTGTCTTTACCCTTAGGTACTGGGAACACCTAATAGGGTTGTTTATTTCCCACTCCTACCTAGGAAGGTAACACTAAATTTGGAAAGGAATCCCACTATGAAGTCTCAAAGTTCCCTTGATAAACAAGCGTGGTTAACTTAGATGTACCAATGAATTATTGTACCTAATTGTGAGGATACACATTGGATACTATATGTAATTGGCAGGTGGTTTCATCATGGGTGGGCAACTTAAGTGGGACCCAAGTCCACCATACGATCATATTGACACCCCTGGGTGAAGCATTGAGAGCCATGGAACTCCCATCATGTGTAGGGAATCATTCCATGCCATGGGTGCCCTCAACACCTTCAGTAGTCTACTCATTGCCCTACATTATTCATGAGATGATGTGCTTGGGCCAGTGTGCCCCGGTCGGCTTAGCATTATATGGTCAAGAGGAGGTTTCTCTCATCCCTTGAGACATGGGAGGGCAAGCACCATCGTTAGAGCCTTCACTATTGGAGCATCACAAGCTATTCTATCATCAGGGGACCCATGAGACCAGTTTTTGTGCCCCAAACTCACTTTGCGGCCCCACATGAAGACTTGCATGGAGAGTAAGGAGCAATCCTCTTGTCCATCATTTATGGAGCCCTCTCACACACTTTGGCACTAAGAGGACTCAACGTGGCCCTCCAATGGCCTTACATCACCATGATGTCATCAATTTGGCAAGCTATTGGATGGTTATTTAATAATTTGTAAAAACTACTTGGTCTGCGTATGACCAACGCATGTATTTTGCACATTTTTATAATGTTAGGGTCCTTGGGCTAATAATTCGACCTACTAGGTCTCATATTAATAAAACGCAACTTCATTTGTATTGGATCATCATCACACTTGGGAATTTCGGCCTTCTTGGAAAATCCGAACTTTTTCTTTGGATTAGCTATTGGATGTCTTGGACGCATTTTTATATTTGAACCTGAAATTCGATTTTCTTTGGAGCTATCTCTTGATCTGTGGATGGATATATCATATTGTCATCTTGTAAGCGCCTCTTGTTGAAGTTTCATTCTTGAAAAATGTCTAATGTATGGAATTGTTGCAACTAGATTAGTGTTATATTCAGCCCTAATTGTCGAAGATTTATTTTGAAAGCTATTTGGTTGGCAATTGCACATGTTACTTATAGCATGACATGTGATGAATGTTCCTAGTGGATGAAAAAAAATTCCTCCATAAACACCATAAATTTTGAGTGGGTAATTGTTGAGGGTTGGTGCTAGGGCATTAATTCTTGACCTCCTTAAAGACAGATATGGCAAATTTGAAGCATCTAGGACTCCATAAGCCCAAAGAAGAAGGCATTGGTCCAAACCATTTCGTGATGAAATCCTTCTTTCTCCATATTTTCTTCTCCCAAAGTTTTGGTCCACTCTTCTTGGACAGCTAGCTTAGGGCATGGAGTGAAATACTCTAGAGAGTGAAAGGGTGGATTCTGGGATCATAAACTTCAAGCTTAGGGTCTTAGCGGCAAGTCCTCAAAGTTTGAGAAGCATCCCTTGTGCTTTCATTCGTAAAAATTCAGGTAAACCCTAGTTTGCATTTCCTTGACTTGGGGACTTCTTCGAGGGTTGTATGAGCTTAGCAATCATTGGAATAAATCATAAGAACTTCCTTCTTCTTGCCGTGATCTAGGGAGTACCTTTAACCACGATAATTCACAAAACCCTAGATCTCATGCAATTTTTTTCTAGGTGTCTAATAGGGAGCTAAAACCATTTTGAAGTGCCATACTATCACAAAGAGCTTCCCTTAAGAAATCCTACCTCATCACTTAGCACCTCAAACCCTAGAACATCAATTAAAGGTGATTGTTTATCTACTAGGACTCCTCCCATCGTTGAAAGTTCTTAAAGAGCAAGGGACGCTGACTTTGGTGACAGTGGGACATTGTCCCATTGTTATCACATAGTCCAGCTCTTTGACCCTTAGTCTTTAACTCCTTAGGGCCTACTAGATTGTGTGGTAACACACCCTACAACATAAAACTAAATGGCTTGCCACATACAAGGAGGCAATAACAATAGCAAATCTCAATGAAGGTTGAAAAGCAAGTGAAGGTGAGAAGAGGAGAAGGAAGGAGAGGCAGCAAAGGTAGGGATGAACGAGTGGAGGAAATAGAGATCAAAGTTACTGAAACCAAGACCACAAAATTGAACCAAATATGCAGAGGGGACAACACTAGTTGAGATAACAAATGAAAGATGTGAGAATTCACAACTCAAAAGCACAAATAGTGAAGGAAAGAAGAAAAAGTTGACAATGCTAGTGTTGAAATGGGGAATGCAATAGACGATTGGAAGCAAGCATTGGAGCAATGATTCGAGATGTGATGCCATAGCTGCAGACTATAGGTTTATTTTTTATAACAATGGTATGTTCTATGCTTAAGAGCAATTTACTTCAATTTTTCTTATTAGCCCAATATCAATTTCAGATTAGCAATCATATTAACATTGATAGTAAATGCAGATAGAACATAAACAATAAGCAGAAGACAAGCCAAGACAAGAGGACATAGTATTTGGCGGATGCCAGGGAAAACCCCAACGTGGGGAAAAGCTTTTGATCAAATCTTCTTATTATTCTTCAAAAGTTCAGCAGAGAGAGAGTACAGTATACAAAATTCACTTGCCCAAACACTGTCAAAACAGTCCAGTCAAACTGCAGTCAACAAAATGCCCTAACCAAAAAGTCAACACTGGTCAAACTAGCAGAAATTCTCCTCCAATTCAGCTGAGTCAAACCTAGTCAACTCGACCTCCAAAGATAGTCCAAATCAGCCCAAAACAGACCTGAAAAATCTTATCAAACTTGGTCAACGCACAATCAACTTTCCGCAGTCAAAGGGCTGCAGTCAACACTGGTCAACTTGCTCAGAAAATCTCGATTTTTGTGCCAAAATATGCGGCCTGTCCAAACAGAGATTTTCCCACAAAAAATGCAGTCAAACGAAGTCAAATACTGCCCGATCAAAGCTTGTCAAAGTTGGCTTCAACTCGGTCAACACAAAGAATAGAAAAAACCAGTCAACTCTTTGCATGTGTGGAGAAGAACAGGTTGCTTGTAATTTTGTACGACCCAATCAGATGTAGAGAGAGAAATATGTGTGATGATGAGTGACCAAATGAGGAAAATGACTCCTCTATATATACACAACATTGAGGGTGAAGAGACACGTCTATTGAGCTTCATGAGCCTACATTAGACTTCTAGTCGACCTTGACAATTTTTCCATAAAAGAAATAAATTCATAATTCCATTTATACTTCTCAGAATGAGATGATCTTTAGATCAATCCTACACCTCTCAGAAAGAGGAATCCAATAAAAATATCATCTCTGTCATATGAGTTGTCTAAGGTGGATTTTGGCCCTAGTTGCCGATTTTAACACTCCCTCTCAACTAGGGAGAACTCCACTTGCCAAACCATCTGACAATTTGTACCATCTCTGTCATCCCTGCTCTGCTCTGCTGAACCATGAAGAAATAATCAAGAGTGTATAATACCACTCTCCACTGACCCGAAGTCAGTCTCCATTGATCCCAAATCAATATCAAACACCCCAGCATAGGGGGTGCGGTAGTACACGATGCATCCATCGGTAGTACTATGGTCCCTATCCTCATTTCCCTACTCATTGGCCAGATGAGAGGTACTTCCCATGAGTCCCGGACTAATGGGTAGGATGTATCGGCAGGAGAAGGTGAACCACTCATCCTGCTCATATGCCATAGGAGAAGGTCAACCACTCATCCTACGCATATATCAACCATCATGGGGTATCACAGGGAAACGTGAACCACTCACCCTATACACAACGCACCACTAGGGGAAGGTGAACCACTCACCCTATGGTCGCTCATAGCTCCAAGAAGTACCCCAAGCCCCCCGGAGCTCCCAAAGCTCAATATGCAACTCAAATGGGACCCTCATAAGAGGGTCTCTCCATGACACCAAGTCGTTCACGGAAGGTTAAGAATTTGAACTTCCCCAGTGGCTTCGTAAGAATATCTGCGACCTGATCATCAGTACCAATGCGATGGAGCCTTATTGCTCCCCGTTGTACCATATCGAGGATAAAGTGGTACCTGATATCAATATGCTTGGAGCGGTCATGAAACACAGGATTCTCAAAAAGGCGAATCTCACTTTGGTTGTCACAATAGATCACGATGGAATCCAGCACATACCCAAACATCTCACTAAAGAGCTTCCTCAGCTTCACAAGAGGCTATACTAGCAGCAATATATTTGGCCTCGGCGATGCTCAAAGCCACTGATTTTTGCTTCCTGCTCATCCAAGATATCGAAGCAGAACCTAGTGAGAAGCAACATCCAGATGTGCTCTAATGATCCACCACACTGTCAGCCCAGTCAGCATCAAAATAACCATGGGGCCTCAAATTCCTGACAGTGTATCTCAGTCCATAGGTGATTGTGCCCCGGAGATCTCTAAGAGATTCTTGGCAGCAATCCAATGTATGTGATGAGGCTCGACCATGAATTGACTCAACGTATTCATTGCAAAGCATACGTCCAGATGGGAGTTCACCACGAACATTAGGGCCCCCACAAGTTGACGATACTCAAAAGGATTTCCTAAATCGGGCCCAACAGCACTTCCGCATAACTTCTTGAAGTTAAGTTCCATCGAAGTAATCACGGACTTACAATCCACCATCCCAAATCTTTCAAGTAGCTTCACAACATATTTTCCTTGGGAAAGGAAAATCTCACCTGTATTTTACCAGACCTCCAAGCCTAGGAAGTAGTGCATCAATCCTAGGCCTTTCATCTCGAATTCGGAAGCCAACTCCCTCTTGCATTGATGAATAAGAGGGTCTGCACCTGTCAGAAAGAGATCATCCACATAAAGTACCAAGATGAGAGGTCTATCATTTTCAACCTTAAAGTAAAGGTTTGGATCAACTTCACTTCTTGTAAAACCCAACTTCATCAAATAACTGTCAATCCTCTCATACCAAGCCCGGGGAGCTTGCTTCAACCCATAGAGAGCTTTCTTCAACCTGCAAACATGTGTCTTTCGATCTAGAACTTCGAACCCCTCAAGTTGTTCTACATAGACTTCCTCCTTAAGTGAACCATGCAAGAAGGTTGTCTTGACATCCATTTGATGTAAATTCCATCCTTAAGAGGCAGTAAGGGCAATGATTGAACGGATGGTGGTATATCAGGCAACTGGTGCAAATATCTCATCATAGTCCACACCTTCCTTTTGAGAGAAGCCTCGAGCAGCAAACCTGGCCTTGAACTTTTCAACAATTCCATTAGCTCCATGCTTTTTCTTGTAGAGCCATTTCGAGGTGACAAAGATTTGTCCTTGGGTCTAGGGACCACATCCTAGACATCATTCTTCATAATTGACTAATACTCTTCGTTCATAGCATCCTTCCAAACTTGGTGCTTCACAAATTCTTTGAATATGCAAGGCTCAGTTTGCACAATGGTGCTCATGACAGCAAAGTACCCTTGGTCCTTATTCAGCTTCTTACTTTCACGAAATGTTCCCCTTGGTGCAATATGTCTCTCATCATCTTCAAGAGTTTCCCTAAGCCATGAGGGTCTCCCTTTTTAGGAGGAGGGCTCATGAGGAGGTTGATCAATGGGATCCATTGGTCCTTCAACATCGGGCATCGGCTCATCCTGCGGTTCTCCCTGGTTTCCTATATCTGCTTCTTTGTCCTTCCTTGGAATAGGAAGGTTCCTAATCTTCCCAAGGGCAACATCTTCATCGAAGGTGATATCATGACTTATCTCCACTTCTCTTTGACCAGGCACATAGATTCTATATGCCTTAAGAAGTTTCATTGTAGCCCACAAATGTTCCTTTCTTCCCAAATGCATCCAATTTTCTTCTCTTTTCTTTCGGCACATGAAAATACACGGGGCTACCAAAATTCTAAACCAAGAAACATCAAGTTTCTTACCGGTGAAAACTTCTTCGGGAGTTTTGGAGTCCAACGCTTGATGAGGGCATCTATTTTGAACATACACGGCAGTGTTGACAGCTGCTTCCCATAGGAACTTCGGAAGACCTTGATCATGAAGCATGGCACGAGTGGCTTCTATAATGGAACGATTCTTCTTTTCAGCAACACCATTTTGCTCAGGAGTATATGTGGTAATAGTCTCCCTCTTAATGCAAGCTTCTCTACAATAGTTATTGAACTCATTTGATTCATATTCGGTTCCATTATCAGTCCTCAATATTTTGATCTTCTTCCCTGTTTGATTTTCAACCAAGGCTTTGAAAGAGCGGAACCATGGGAACACTTCTTCCTTCTTATTCAAGAAATAAATCCAAGCTTTGCGAGAGAACTCATCCACAAAGATAGCATAATATAAATATTCTCCCAAAGATGTCACGGCAACATGCTAGATAGATCAGAATGAACCAATTGCAAAATGTCGGTAGTCTTGCTATCACTTGAGGGGAATGGCCCCCTTGTATGTTTTCCTTCGGCGCTTCCCTGAATAACACCTTCATGTTCTACTTTAAATTCGGGCATACCTGTCACCATCTTCCTTGCATCGAGTAGAGCCTTATAATGTAGATGAGCAAACCTCCGGTGCCATAATTCGGATTGAAGAGGTGTAGCAAGACATAGCTCCCAATGGACTTCCTCCAACTTGATATACGTTATCAACCCTGAATCCAAGAGTAAATGCTTCTTTGAAATTTCTTTTCCAAACATGTACCTTTCCATCAATAAATGCCACCTTGAATCCTTTGTTCTCCATTGCCGAAATGGATACCAGGTTCTTCTTTAGATCGGGTACATATAGTACATCTTTTAGATGAATGATGTTACCTTGATTCAATTGAAGAGTAACATTCCCAATCCCTTTCACAGGATAAGTGGCATTGTCTCCAAGAATGATTTCCAAATTTGTATCCTTTTCTATCAGATTTGAAAGAGCCTCCTTATACCCAGTGAAGTGCCTTGGAGCACCACTATCAATCAACCAATTTCCCAAGATATCCGAAGGAGAGGCATTAGAAAGGGAAAATATAAGATAGAATTCTTTTTGCTTGTTATTTAAAACATTAGATTCATACCTGGAGTTTCTTGATCTTTTGGGAGGTCGACCATTTTCAAGTCGAGTAGCAGAAGCATTCCTTTTTCCTTTGTTGTTGAACCTGCCATTCCTTTCATTGTTGTTGCCCTTGAAATTGTTACTTTTGTTGTTGTCATCATCTCGAGGTGTATCCCTTCTATTAGGACACTCCCTAGCATAGTGGCCAAACCTGTTACAAATGAAGCATCTACCCTTTCTTCCATCTTTGAATCCCGGTCTTCCTTGACATTGCTTCTTTGAACTTGCATTATTCTTTATTTTAGCATGAGCGGAGAATGTAGTAGGATCATTCCTATTTGAAGGCATATCTCTCTCTATCATCCTTATTTCTTCTTGAGTACATCTAGTCAACAATTCATCAAAACCTGGAATCCGGTCATTGTTGAGGATAGTAGTGTTGAACACACAGATGGCATTCATGAGGGAGACCTCCAAGGGCAATGAGAGTGAGCGCCCTGTCAACAATAACTTCTCCAACTGAAAGGAGATCATTTTTTGTTTCGGTAATCCTCATGAAGTAGGATTGGATATCTTCTCCTCTTCCCTTATTTTGTCTTTCAACTTGTTCTTGAGAAAGAGGACTTGGTTTGCATTGTTAGCTTTGAACATGCCAACCAACTTGTCATATATCTCCTTAGATGTGTTCAAATCGGAGATGTAATCAACTAAATGCTTATGAATAGGATCCTTGATGATCTTTTTGGCTTTAACTTCACCTTTCTTGTACTTTGTCTTAGCAGCCGCTGGTGCATTTGAAGGAGGTTCTGTAATATTTCCCTGCACATATTCCATAACATCTTGCTCTTTTAAAGTCAAATCAAGACACATCTTCCATGCATGATAATCAGACTTATCACGGAGCTTATCATCAGGTTTGAAGTAAGATGAACAGGCCATTGAATCTTGTCCTTGTTTAACAAATCTCAGTGATTTCTCTTCTCACTTTTGCTTGGGCTTTGTCTTCACCCCAACTCTGATACCATGTTAATTTTAGATAACAATGGTATGTTCTATGCTTAAGAACAATTTACTTCAATTTTTCTTATTAGCGCAATATCAATTTCCAGATTAGCAATCATATTAACATTGATAGTAAATCCAGATAGAACATAAACAATAAGTAGAAGAGAAGCCAAGGGCCCAAGACAAAAGGACACAGTATTTGGCGGATGCCAAGGAAAAACCCAAATGTTGGGAAAACCATTTGATCAAATCTTCTTATTATTCTTCAAAAGTTCAACACAGAGAGAGAGTACAATATACAAAATTCACTTGCCAAAACACTATCAAAACAATCCAGTCAAACTGCAGTCAACAAGATGCCCTACCCTGAAAATCAATGTTGGTCAAACCAACAAAAATTCTCCAATTCAGCTCGATCAAACCCAGTCAACTCAACCTCCAAAGATAGTCCAAACTAGCCCAAAAAAGACTTAAAATATCTGGTCAAACTTGGTCAACGCACAGTCAACTTTTTGTGGTCAAAGAGCTGCAATCAACGCTAGTCAACCTACTCAGAAAATCTCGATTTCTGTGCCAGAATATGCGGCCTACCCAAACAGAGAATTTCCCACAAAAAATCCAATCAAACGAAGTCAAATACTGCCCAGTCAATGCTGGTCAAAGATGGCTGCAACTCAATCAACGCAAAGAACAGAAAAAACATGTCAACTCTTCACATGTGTGGAGAAGAACAGGCTGCTTGTAATTTTGTACGACACAATCAGATGTAGAGAGGGAAGGATGTGTGATGATGAGTGACCAAACGAGGAAAATGACTCCTCTATATATACTTCATGAGCCTCATTAGACTTCTGGCCGACCTTGACAATTTGTCCATAGAAGAAATAAATTCATAATTCCATTTATACTTGTCAGAATGAGATGATATTTAGATCAATCCTACACCTCTTGGAAAGAGGAATCCAATAAAAACATCACCTCCATCATATGAGTTGTCCAAGGTGGAGTTTGGCCTAATTGCCAATTTTAACACTACAAGATGCGACAACCAAGACCAAGTATAACAATCCATCTTAATACACATATTATATGCTCCTGTATAAAAAATAAAAATAATAAAAATATAATAAAAATAAATAAATGATATTTATAAAATAGAATAAAAATCAAGTATTAATATCAATAATTAATTAACGTAAAATTCTAAAGTTTATATTAAAAGAAAACAAACATAAATAAAGTGATAAGGTACATATCCATTATTATAAAGTTATTAAAAGGGTACATATAAAACGATAAGGTACATATCAAATATTATGAAGTTGTAAAAGGGATACGTATATGGTTAATAGAGATGTAATAATACTATAATAACCATAACACCTTTATGAGGGTAAAACACTATAAAACCTGAATACTTCATATAAACACCTGTACGGGAGGATGACTCACGCCTTGAGGAAGCTGTCACCGCGGGAGGAAGCGGTGGAGTCGCTGGTGTACAGGGCAGCCACCGCTAAGCCCAGGCTATAAAACCTTGGGCTGATAACAGGGAGGAGAAAACCGAGAGAGTGGAGGGCAGGGGAACACCAGGAGCAGAAAATCAAGAGGACAAACCAGAGGAAGAAGATTGACCATTGGAAGAGCTTTAATCAGTCTGAGGTTCTGGGCACGGGGCAGTGAGCTTCTGCAAGAAGCTTACTGGATTGA
Organism: Pinus taeda; assembly: GCA_000404065.3. Taxonomy (NCBI): domain Eukaryota; kingdom Viridiplantae; phylum Streptophyta; class Pinopsida; order Pinales; family Pinaceae; genus Pinus; species Pinus taeda. Next base: position 171,902 of record APFE030396683.1, on the reverse strand, counting down.
GCAGTCAGGCTCTGCTCAGTCTGGCTGGAAGGAATTGGTTTCCCGGTAATTGGATCAGAGTAACCGCAGCATCATCAACTACACCGGAGCAGGTAGCAGTTCAGGTAGGTGTTCAAAATCCCTTACGGTTACTGTATTTCTGTTCTGGTTCTTACCGTATTTCAGTTTATGGTTTTTACGCATGGTATCAGAGTGTTGTTCAAACCCTTTTCGACCTTACAGGCCCTCAATTCACTGTTCTTTGGTATATGGAGAATGAAATGGATTTCTTTAAACTCATAATTTGTCCCTAAACATGTCTACTGCACCTTCAGGAAATTCGTATGCCCTTGATACTTCGAAGTTTAGGGATTATGGTAGCTTAGACCTATTCACGATTGCTTGGATTTGCAATAAATTTTGGATGCCTTCTAATGATCTCAAATGAGCGAGCTTAGGTGCCGTAGAAAAATACTGTCACAATGCCCTGAGTGCCTTTAAAATTTGTATTAGCGTAAGAGTAGGATTGGAGTCAAGAGACTAATAAAAGATGCCTGACAATATGTATAAATATTGGTGCCAAATGACCCTTCAATTCTGCTATATTATTATTTGACATTGAACAACCAAGGCAATGTTGCTCTGTCGTTGCCACTATGGAGCCAGTTTACCAAGGGCATTACAGGTAGAGGAAGTGGTGCTCTTCTAGGTGTTGTTGGTCCTTCAGGCAAATTTTTTGTCCCTTTATTTTCATTTTGACCGAGCTCAAAATGCCGACTAAATGAAAAATATCAATGTTTTTTTTCATTTTACCGTAAACCCTTCAAAACAATAAATTCCAGCTTAAATTGCCTTTGCCTGTGTTCTTTTCTTTCCCTGTCAGTTGTACCACCTGTAGCTGCAATAAAGCAAGCGAAAGGATTATGTTCCGGTGCTTTGGATTCTAGCCGTAGGGCATCATTCTGACACTGCAGCAACACGTGTCCTTAAAATTCGTCAATGGGTGCATCTGTCGAGATTTAGTGCTCTTTGTGTCTTTGTGGAACGGCCTCCCCTGAACAATCCTGAGACTCTGGGTGAGTTACCAATCGAAATTCCAGCAGTTCTACTGCATCGGTTCTTCGTCTTCCATATAGGATAGTCAATTTTTTTTTACTTGCAACAACCACCTTGTTTAAACATTAAAACACGTAACTAAAAATTCGACGGACAAAGCAAAGATGTGGCAAAGTGAGCGTATAAACTTCTGTCTGACAGCTAGAAGTTCATAATCTCTGGTATGAGCGTGGATGGAACACGTGACCCTGAGATCTTAAGTGTGAAAGTCACTATCCCAACGGAGCTAACCCCGCACACATCTACCCATTAGAGGTGTCCGTCAAAATAAAATAAAGCCCAGTCCACGGTGAAGGGATTGAGAGTTAGATTCAAAAAAATTGGTGCTCCCTCAGAACCCGTATCATTTCGTTAAAGTCGTATGACAATATATTGGACATCTATAGCTTAAATGACCCAATAATAAATTAATCGAAATTGCTGTGTAATTCTATTAGTCCTTTATTAATTCAATTTGTTTTGTTATTGACATATAATATAATTTTAATGGGACAACTTCGATTTCAGTGGAAGTCTAATTTTAATTTGAAATATTAATAATTTTTTTCACTATTCATTAGTTAAAATATATATGCAAATTCGTTATTCTGTCGTTTTGATTTAACTGAACCTGTCTCAAAAACTTCTGATTAGTCCTTGAGAAGCTTTACCGCACAGCTAATAAAATCATGGTAGTCTAGAGCAGTACAAGCTTTGATGTAGCATTATAATGCCCAAGAATAGAAGCACCAATCATATTGCCCATCTTTTCATAGTCTTCAGGTGTCCTTCCCGCAGCTTTGGCTTTAGTTTGTTTTTATGTTGTGTTTCAATGAAATTGTGTCATTGACCAGTAATTCATGGCCTCATCATTCCTCATTTTTGTGGACTCCATTATTTTGACTCAACTCCTTAACTACTTGATATGGTTTTTACATCCTGTGTGGGAATACCCTGTTTCGTTGAGCATGGTATCAAAACCTGTTTGAAAGCCCACTCTTGTTGTCAATCAAGATCTGGAACCTGCGTTGTTGCATGCATCAAAAGTTTTCTGGATTCTTCTGTTTCTGGGCATTTCTGGTCCAGCTAGATTGTTCCATTGTGTTCGGAGCACTACTTTCATTGGAAATGCTTTTCATTTCATTCTAAAAGGTTTTTGTTTTTCCAACATGCAACCTTTAGAGTCTTTTGTCAAATGTAGAGGTATAAGTTCGATTATGCGGTTCTATTTTTTTATTTTATATAAATTTTTATATCTGAGAGATGATAACGGTTGAGGATACCTGATATTACATAAATATGGAAGTCATGAGACCACCAAAGCAATCTTTGAAGACTGCAAGTGCATCTGATGATGTATTATCATGTGAAATTGTTGTTGCCCTTAGTGGGCAGTACATAATTTCCCTCAAATGTATGATAAGGCATGCCCCCCAAGCTTTAACTGCCAAAACTTTGAGGTTTGGAACATCATCATTTACAACAACCATTACCTAATCTGAATCTCTAACATGAAAAATTATCATCTTAAAAGTTACATAGCTGGTCATGTTTCCAAACACTGCCATTGTTATGCCCAGTCTTAGCAAGAGTTGTTTTATAGTCTACTGTTGTATGACACAAGAAAGAAATTCTAGCCGCATTGATTATCACTGGTTATCTGTGAACATTGTTTTTTTTCTTTTGAGTCTTCAATGGTATCATTTATGTAACCTATTAGAATCTTACTAGGGAGAGTTGATGCGACTGATAGAAATCCCAAGGTGCACAATAGAGATGGTTAAGGTTGAGGAAAAATTGGCACAGTTGCCATAAAGGTAAGTACATATATTTAGAAGAAACATTGAATTGTAAAACTGGAAGCCATTGACTCACCTAAATAATCTGGAAACCACCTTGCTAAATGTTATCTATCAAATAGCCCAACAGTTTAGGTCAATTGGTTGTCGTCACTGTTGTTGGGCTTTTGGCTAGTTTTGTGCTAGCAAGTGCCCATTTTGAATCCCTCTGAGTGAGGCGCATTCGTCTATGCCGAAGGTTTTACCAGGGAGCCATACACGAATGTGGGGAAGCATCCCTTGGGTATTCCTTGGAAAAAAAAAAAGAAAATTCCATCTATTAAATGTGTTGACAAACAATGCTGTTTATTTTCCAATTGTTAACAACTGTGATATTTTGGCTATTACGTGAAATATTTCCTCCTAATTAGCTAATATAGAGATAGAAGGTCGTAGCTACTATCCAAAGTGCAAGCTTTAGAGGTAGAAAATGGATCTCCTTTAAAGTAAATATTTTTGTAGATAAATTTTTAGCTGAAAATAGTTTCAGATAAATCAATGTAAGTGTTTTTACATATGATCATTAAACTTTCAGCTAAAAAGTTTTCTGCCCAATATTGTGAAACCTGAATTTATGATAGCACAAATTTTCTATGAATCCTATTGCAGTCAATTTGCATTTTTGCATCAACCATTAAAGTATTATGTGCAATTTATAAAAACTACTTTCCAAAGCATCCTTTAGAGAACAAAATTGTACTAATTATATCCTTTGACGGAGCCATTTTTAAACAGAACTGGTTCTAGAAATCATAATCACATTTTATCCTCATTTATTTCCTCCATTTAAACCCAATCTACTTTTATGATATACTGATGAACTATATCTCTTCTAGATTTTAATCATGACATGTCTATGGTAAATTTTACGGCTAAAGGTCAAACTAATATGGAACCAAAACAACCCTTCTTTTTATAGATTTAATCCATATCCAAGTAATATATTCAGAATATAAATATGTATGACCTCCCTTAAATGTAATAGCTAGATTGAGGTATGGCGGGTATGTTACCGACGTACTTTGTAACGAGACATTTAACATTTTTTCGTGGTGTTATTAGGTAAATAAACTTTAGATGTCTTACCTTAGGAGCTAATAACCATACACTTCTGCATTATTCATATTAGGATAGAATACCCTGCATTAGGACAAGGAGGTCGCAAGACCACCCTCCTTGACCTCGGTACCAGTAAGATCTGCCTAGCTGATAAAAATAGCAAAACTATACCCGTTTATGGATGTGAAGTCGCAAAAGAAAATTATGCGTTAAATTTGGTTGTCTACCTCAAAATTTTTATAGAATTTTACTATGTGTTCAGGAACCATTACAATGGTAAGGACGTATGAGCGACGACGACGTGATCAAGCAGCATCACCACCATTAATGCCGCCACCGTCGCCATCATCATCCCCATCACCATCGTCACCACCAAGACCATTATCAACATCAATCGCCCCAGCGCTGGAGTTGACTGTGATAATGAACTCTTTGGAAACCTTATTAGAGACATTAAAAGAATCAACTAAGGCTAAAACCAAAGAGGAATTTCAGCATGTAGCCACCGATTCAGCGGAACCAACTAATTTTGAGCCCAGAAGATCGAAAGAAGACATTTCTAGGGAACTTCATAAAATTAGACTCCCAGAATTCTCGGGGGGTCGAGCAGGTGAACGCGCTGAAGCCTGGTTAGAAGGAATGAACAGATGCTTTAGGTTAAGGGAATATTCTTCTTCGGCAAAAACAAAAATTGTTGTGTTTCAACTGAAGGAAAGTGCCTTGATTTGGTGGGGAAATCTGGAAAAGCAGCTGCACCTTACATCGGATAATGTCCCTTGGGAACTATTTGAGGAAAATTTCCGCGCAAAGTATTTACCTCCATACTTTCAACAACAGCAAGCCAGAGCCTTTCATACATTAATTCAAGGAAATAAAACGGTGGAAGAGTACGAGATAAGTCTTATGGAGCTTGTAAAATACATTCACTACTTAAACTCTGATGAACGTCAAGCTGAATGCTTCATATTTGGGTTAAATCCTCGCATCAGAGCCTTGGTAAGCATGTGGAAACCATCATCAGTAGCCGAGGCAGTCAAATGTGGTCGTTATGCAGAAGGGCACCTTGGAATCAAAAAAGATATGGGGCCAACAGGGCCTGTCCAATCAGGATTTCCAGGAAAGACTCCACGAAACTTCTTCAGAGGAGGTAGCTCGAGGCCACCTTACCGTAACAGGTTTACCCCAAGAAATGTGGGGACAAGAGCTCCCATGGCAGTAAAACACTATAGCCGCAGAATCATCAAACACCAGTCCATGGGCATCGCGAGGGACTGCCAGTAGAGGAAGAAATGCGAGAGGAATCAACATGAGAGGACGAAGCTTGTTCTCTAGAAATTCACGCCTTGATTCAAGAGGATCAACGCAGCTTAATTGTTGGAGATGTGGGGGACCGTACTTTCAATGTGATTGCCCAGAAGCTTAGTTGAATATATTGCATAGGACTGGAAAGGAGACGATATCAAACAATCGAGGTAATCATAGAATTCATGCAGTAGTCAACCACGACCAAGCAGCCCATCAATCCACTGTAGTGGAATCTTCAGGTATTATCAATGGTATAAAACTCAAAATCTTATTCGATACTGGTGCCACAGATAGTTTCATTTCGTCATATGCATTAAACAAATGTGGGTTGGCAGCTCGTAGACAAAATGATTTCCATCAAGTGGAAATGGCCTCAGGAGAACTTCAAACCGTGGGCTTGAGTGTGGATCAACGCAAAATTGACCTAGGGGTCTGTTCGACTAAACTGAAAGTTTATGTCACAACATTAGGAACATATGATCTTATCATAGGTATGGATTGGCTAGAAGCTCACCAAGCTTGGGTAGACTATTATGGGAAAAGGATTCTAGGCATAAATGATGAAGGAGAAGTAATCCAAATTCAAGGAATCAAGAGGGAAGTCTCTTTACACTACATTTCAGCAATGCAGATGAAACATTGTTTAAGGAAAGTTTTTTTTTTTTGAGACAAAGTTCGGTTGCTATGTATTAATCTGAAAAGGAAAGAGAGGCAGTTTGCCATACATATGATGCTTCCTGAGCATTTTGAATCCAAGGAATTACAAAAAGGTTCCTTTCCTTGATTCATACTTTTGTTTTTTTGCCTCTAAGACTACTTATACTACTGTAGATTCGAACATACTGCAAGCCCCAAATTTTACATCTGCACATCATGGCTAATCTATGTCTATATGGCTTATCTTTCTTGCTGTAGATCCTTCTGGATCAAGATCTGGTTCGATTAGCTTTGCACTGGAAGAGGATGTTGCATCTTTGAACTTCTTTTCCATCATAAACTTGAGGATGGAAATCTTTTCTTCAGCATGGCTACATCTGTTGCTTAAGTTGCTAAACTGTTCATGCAGGGAGTGAACTCTATGTAAGAAGAGGTTCATCTCAGCTCTATATTTCTCATGAATTATTTTACACTGTTCTTCAAGCCTTGCTTCCAGGCTGCGGACTTGTTCTTCCAGAGCCTTCTGCTGTGCTCGCACCTCATCAAACTCTGTTTGTAAATCCCTGCAGTGGAAACATTGTTCTTGACGCGTCATTGGGGCTATATGATGCCTGAAAGCTCTGTTCTCTCTCTTATCTCGCAGGCTCTGGATCTTGCTGCTGCTGAGAGCAACCAGACGTGCTAAGACTGCATCTCTAAAGAAAATACTTGGGCTGCCTCGGAGGACTTGAGTGGGTGCGCCTACTGTTCTACTCTCAAGACTGTGAGCACGCAGTTTCTGGATCTTGCTGCTGCTGAGAGCAACCGGTCGTGCTAAGACTGCGACTCTAAAGAAACTACTTGGGCTACCTCGAAAGGCTTGAGAGGAAGCGCCTTCTGTTCTGCTCTCTAGACTATGAGCTTGGATTTTTCCTGTGAGGAGATGAGACATGATCCCCCAGTTATAAATAAGAAAATGCAGTCGATGAAGGCGGGAGAGAGGAATGCTCTTCCCAAAGCTCCACTGCTTCACCCAATGTGAATCTAGGCCTCGGACAGTGTTCTGATTGGCGGGACGATTTCCTGTTTCTCGCTGTCTGATTCCCGTGATCTGAATGGATCCTCTGATTTTTGTTCTGATGCAAGTCCAATCCGCCTTGCTTGTGTTGTCCCCTGTTCTGCTGATATGCCTGCAATTGTAGATTTTGCTGACTGCAATTCCCCGTGCTTTGACTGGCTGCGTGACTCTCATGGCAGCGGTTGGAAGGATGAGCTGTTATTACAGCTAAGGCTGTCTTTGGGACGATCACAGGCCTTGCTGGCACATTGGTCAGCTTTTTTATTTAGCGCACAAAGGATATGGAAATAGTGGACTTCCTCCAACAATTCGTGGAGAATGTTTGGCGTGCTCTGCCTTTGCGCCATGAGCCTAATGATAATTGCTGAGTCGCCAAAGACCATTACTTTTTTAATTCCTATCTTGATCAGTGGGGAAAGACCTTGATACAAAGCCAGTCCCTCTGCCCTGTTGTTAGATAGTTCTCCCAGCCCCCACTCAAATTGGAGAATTGTCTCACCATTGGCGTTGCAGATGAGACCCCCAGCGCCTGCTAGGCCTGGATTTGATTTTGAGGCGCCATCAAAGAACATGTAGAATTTGTTGCAGTTGCTCAACCAGAGAGCAAATTGCTCTTCCTTGAGCCTCAGCTTCCATGCGCTGCTTGTCTCTTTCAGCTGTGGATTTCCTTGTTTTGTTGCCTGGGTGTTGAGTATGTTTCCTTGGGCATAGCTGATCAAATTTCTTTCTTCAACACTGTAATTGGTGACCTCGATCTTACCTTGAGTGTGAGCTATGATTGCCTCCACCGCTAAATTTTTTGCCTTGTGACACATAATTCTTGTATTACATCCTTTATCTTGGAAAACTTTTTTGTTTCTAGCCAGCCAGATGCGCCAGACTAGAGTTAGAGGTATAGCATTCCATATCCTTTGCGTTAATTTGCTCTTCTTTTCTTTCCATGGGCAATGTTTCCTCCAATTGTAGACAGTATCTGCAATGGTTGCCTTTGGTTCCCATGTGACTCCCTCGATTGAGGCCATTTGTTTCCAACAATCATCAGCTATCCGGCAGTCTATAAACAGATGTTGTATTGTTTCTTCTGCTTGACAGCAGTTTGGGCACCTGGACGGTCCCATGATACCCCGTTTCTTTAAATTTTCTGTTGTTAGAATCTTCCATTTCAGGAGAAGCCAGAAGAAGAATTTGACTTTAGGAGGGGCTTTAGATCTCCAGACCAGCTTCCATTGACTCCATATAGCCTGTGGAAAAGTGTTGTCGCATAGATATTGATACCCAGCTTTGACCGAGTATTGAGTTCCCGAGGGATCCCATCTGAAGCCATCTTGCTTGCCTCTTTGAGTTGGTGCTTTACTGTGCAGGTGGTTCTTTAAGGCCGCGATGCTTGGCTCTAGCTCTCTGGGGTATCTCGGAAATTTCCAATCAGCCCAAGCTTGGGAATGACTTTCCCATTGCGATATTTGGGCTAAGCTCCATATGTCGTTGTCAGTAAGCCAACTTATGGCTGGGGTTACCTCCGAGTTTGATCCAATAGGGGTCTGTCCTAAGATTCTGTCAGTGGAAATCTTGATGCTGCTCCCCTCTCCTGGAACCTTTGATATGTTTTGAGTCATAAAGGGTATGGCTTTCTTGCAAAGCTTCCAGATTTTTGTGCTTTCTCTATTGGGGATGTTGGTGTCCAAGAGTTGATGTCTTGAGCTGCTCAGGTATTTAGCCTCTAAAACCGTCTTCCAACAAGCTGTGGCCCCTGAAATCAATCTCCAAATTATTTTAGCTCCAAGGGCTAAGTTCAGCATTTTTGGAGATCTTATTCCAAGCCCTCCTTTTTCATTAGGTTGAATGACACTCTTCCAGCTAACCAGATTGATTTTTTTTTTTTTGCGAATTGTTAGTGCAAAAAGAGACTTGGCATATAGAGACCAAGTTGAGCTTGTCATTCAACCGAGAATGGACAAGCTACAACAAGTGTACAAAATATACCAAGCCCAGGGGAGATTTGAG
>APFE030396683.1:119995-157120 GCA_000404065.3 Pinus taeda | reverse complement strand
TTTTCCCCAAGAGTTGTAGGGGGTTTTTCCAGGGTCACGTTGACAAAAAATATCAGTGTTTTAATGTGTTTTAATGGCTGTTTATTACTGCTGATTTTTATTTCTGCAATTTCCAGCATTCTGTAAAATTTTCCAGAATTTGTGTTTTCAGCAAAATTTATTTTTTCCAGCTTGTTGAATGTATGGTTATGGGAAAGGGCATTTAACTACATGGGAGAAATAAGGAGAAACTGAAAACCGGGGTGGGAAAACAGAAATTTTAACAAATATGCTACCACAGGGAAGAAAGAGAGAGGTGTTACAATTCGATTTTAGAGAAAATCGAGAAAAACTAAGAGGAAGGGAATTAGAAAGAGAAATGCTAATAGGTCCATTAAGATTTCACCCTTCATTAAATGCCTAGTGCCATAGATTAATTACGATTACATGTACATAACAAATTAAAAAAAGAAACCAAACTAACATGGAACCCATCATTGTCCACATGTCTGGATCGGGCCTGGAAATGTTGCCCCGAAGTTTGATGCAATTAAAAAGAACGTTAAAAGCATAGCATGGCCACAAGCAAGAAACAAAAGAAAAAGAATATTATAAAATGCAAAAGATGGTTAGGACAATTAATATAACACATGGGAGAAAGTTGAGCATGAGCTCTACCCGTTATTATGGCCATCACCATGGTTCCTAGGGCCTTATGACTGCCCCCAAATCATTGAGGAAACAATGCAAGTCCCAACCCCTGGTGGGCAATGAGCTGCCCCACCTTAAGGGGGTTATAACTGCTTATGTCATACACAACATGCTCTCATTTCCTGGAGCCTTAACAAGTGATACAAAGAAAAATCAAGAAAAGTGAAAAGGAAAATAAAGAAGGGTAGCAAAACCAAAGCTGTTTGGCCTTGAGACCCTTGTGTCCCCATCCATTCATCAGCATTCACATGACACCTATCAATTAAAAGATGTACTAGGGACTTGTCTTTCCCCTTAGGGACTGGGAACACCTAATAGGGTTGTTTATTACCCACTCCTACCTAGAGAGGTAACACTAAATTTGGAAAGGAAGCCCACTATGAAGTCTCATTGTGCCCTTGGTAAACAAGCTTGGTTAACTTAGATGTACCAATGAATTATTGTACGTAATTGTGAGAATGCGCATTGGATATTATATGTAATTGGTAGGTGGTTTCATCATGGGTTGGAAAACTTAAGTGGGACCCAAGTCCACTAGACGATCATATTGACACCCCTGGGTGAAGCGTTGAGAGCCATGGGACTCCCATCATGTGTAGAGCATCATTCCATGTCATGGGCGCCCTCAACACCTTCAGTAGTATGCTCATTGCCCTACATTATTCATGAGATGATGTGCTTGGACCAGTGTACCCTGGCCGACTTACCATTATATGGCCCAGAGGAGGTTTTTATCAACCCTTGAGACATGGGAGGGCAAGCACAATCGTTAGAGTCCTCAGTATTGGAGCATCACAATCTATTCTATCATCAGGGGACCCATGAGACCAGTTTCTGTGCCCCAAACTCACTTTGCGGCCCCACATGATGACTGGCATGGAAAGTAAAGAGCCATCCCCTTGTCCATGATTTATGGAGACCTCTCACACACGTGGCCCTCCAACGGCCTTACATCAACATGATTTCATCAATTTGGCAAGCTATTGGATGGTTATTTTACAATTTGTAAAAGCTACTTGGTCAGCTTATGACCAAGGCATGTATTTGGCACATTTTTATAATGTTAGGGTACTTAAGCTAATAATTTGACCTACTAGGTCTCATATAAATAAAACTCAACTTCATTTGTATTGGACCATCATCACACTTGGGAATTTCGGCCTTCTTGGCAAATCTGAACTTTTTCTTTGGATTAGCTATTGGATGTCTTGGATGCATTTTGATATTTGGAGCTGAAATTAGATTTTCTTTGGAGCTATCTCTTGATTTGTAAATAGATATATCATATTGTCATCTTGTAAGTGCCTCTTGTTGAAGTTTCATTCTTGAAAAATGTCTAATGTATGGAATTGTTGCAACTAGATTAATGCTATATTCAGCCCTAATTGTTGAAGATTTATTTTGAAAGCTATTTGGTTGGCAATTGCACATGTTACTCATAGCATGACATGTGATGAATGTTCCTAGTGGATGAAATTTTGCTTTTCCTCCATAAAACTCCATAAATTTTGAGTGGGTAATTGTTGAGGGTTGGTAGCTAGGGCATCAATTCTTGACCTCCTTCAAGACATTTATGGCAAATTTGAAGCATCTAGGACTCCATAAACCAGAAGAAGGCATTGGTCCAAACCATTTCGTGATCAAATGCTTCTTTCTCCATATTTTCTTCTCCCAAAGTTTTGGTCCCCTCTTCTTGGACAGCTAACTTAGGGCATAGAGCGAAATTCTCTAGAGAGTGAAAGGGTGGATTATGGGATCATATACTTCAAGCTTAGGGTCTTAGCGACAAGTCCTCAAAGTTTGACAAGCATCCCTTGTGTTTTCATCCATAAAAACTCTTGCCCAATGTGTGCCCTAGAAGGGAAACCCTAGTTTGCATTTCCTTCACTTGGGGACTTCTTCGAGGGTTGTATGAGCTCAACATTCATTGGAAGAAATCATAAGAAGCCCTTTCTTCTCCTCGCCTTGATCTTGGGAGTACCTTTAACAACGATAATTCACAAAACCCTAGATCTCATGCAAGTTTCTTCTAGGTCTCTAATAGGGAGCGAAAACCCTTTTGAAGTGCCATACTATCACAATGAGCTTCCCTTAAGAAGTCCTACCTCATCACCTAGTACCTCAAACCCTAGAACATCAATTAAAGGTGATTATTTATCTATCGGGACCCCTCCCATTGGTGAAAGTACGTAACGAGCAGGGTACACTGACTCTGGTGACAGTCGGACATTGTCCCATTGTTATCACTTAGTCTAGCTCTTTGACCCTTAGGCTTTCCCTCCTTAGGGCCTACTAGTTTATGTGGTAATGCAACCTACAACATAAAGGTAAATGGCTTGCCACATACAAGGAGGCGATAACAATAGCAAATCTCAATGAAGGTTGAGTAAGTGAGTGAAGGTGAGAAGAGGAGAAAGAAGGAGAGGCAGCAAGGGTATGGATGAACGAGTGGAGGAAAGAGAAATCAAAGTTACTAAAGCCAAGACCAAAAAACTGAACCAAATACGCAAGAGGGGACAACACTAGTTGAGATAGAAAATGAAAGAGGTGAGAATTGACAACTCCAAAGCACAAATAGTGAAGGAAAGAAGAAAAAGTTGAAAATGCTAGTGTTGAAATGGGGAATGCAATAGACGAGTGGAAGCAAGCATTGGAGTAATGGTTAGAGATGTGATCCCATAGCTGTAGTCTATAGGATGCGACAACCAAGACCAAAGTCCCTAATAGGCAAAGGAGAGGTATGGTGATTGGTCCCATCCAAGGAGAAGCCATCTCAGGTCGGGCCCTACCTGAGAAGACAACCTAGAGAGACCCATTAGTGGTGATGTAACGTAGGAAAGGGGAAAACAAATGGAACAAAGAGAGAGGATATAGGACAATGACTTCCCCAAGTTGATTAGGAAGTAAAGAGGTATAAAGAAGAAAGGGTTCATGAGTAAAAGTATGAATGTGGGTGCTATTGTAGAAAGAACCGAGCTAGTCCAGGTACGTGAGCAGGAGGACAAAGGTTTGTTTGGTCGTGTTCAGTGTTGCAACGAGCCTAATAAGCTAGGCCACAGGTCTATACGAAGTAACTAAAGTGATACAAAGAAGCCAAGATGTTTAGGTCTGTGGTAGAGTTGTAAAAGAGGTTGACGTATGTGGAGATAAGATGCTAGGTGATGCAAGGTTGTTCAAGGGTTTGAACAATAGTCTTTGTGCCCTAATTAGGCCTTCCCTCTATGGTACGTTGCCCTTAAAGTCTGCTCGAAAGTATGATACATTTCGCTCTGATTTTTTGTGCATGGGAGAGAAGAAAAAGACCCTAAGGAGACATATGGACTGTGATTTGAGCCACAAATTCTGGGTGTATTGCGCAAAGATTTTATGCATATGTCTCTCGTGAAGTGGGTTGTATCCAGCCTCAGGTAGTTGTATAAAAGTGAAGGTTTATGTGCAGAGTATAGGGCTAATACAACGAAGGAAAATTGAGTTAACGTGGAGTAGATTCATTGGAAGGGAGAGTTGTGTTGGAGTTGTTGGATAAGACTATCCTAAAGGGCTTAGGACAACAGATTTGAGATGCACTAGTGTCATCAAGAAGCAAAAGTGTGACAATTAAGAGGGCAGTTTTGTGGAGCACTAGTACAGTGATCAAGGTGCAAGCTTGGTACTATTACAAGGGAAATTTGATGGATTGCTAGAAGACCTCATGTACGGTATTCATTAGAGGAGATAATGAACTGTTAGGAGGTAGATTTGTGAGCCCTAGTTCAGTGGTTTGCAAGAAGGCAAGCTCAGGCATAAGAGGGCAGATTGTAAAGACCCTAAGAACGTGATCCTTTGGAGCAGTAAAGGACATTATTAGTGGGTTGATCACGGAGCCAATGTGCAATCATCTTGAGGCAGCAAAGTACCTGCCAAATGTGTTCAAGGTACATGGGCTGAAAGGACAGTTATGTGCACCTTCAGTAAGCAAGTCAAGTGTACATTCTTCAAGGAAAGATTGGTGGTCATAATTGTTGACGCCAATCCCTGGTTGTGTCTTGTATCAGGGTTCTATGTAAGGGCCATGATCCATGGTATGGGAGCCCTAAGATTCTTGTATTAAAGTTTGTATATAACAAGTTGTGGGTTGAAAATTTGTCTTGTGTATTATTTGATTCATTGTTATTTGTTATTCCACTATGCAAAGTGCTTGTGTTGTGGAATTTTAGTGTGTTTGTGATCGTGATCTTAGACTCAAACCCGATTCTTAAGTGTCGTGGAAAAATCAACAGGCTATCCACAATATACTAGTCGTTCGAAATGCCCAAGCCCTCATTCAAGTAACTTTGTGCAAGCAAAGCGGAAAGTTTGAATTCCTAAGCACTCAAGATAATTTTTCAAACAAGTCAAGCCATTCTTTGATGGAACATTGTACGATTAGGTCAATTTGGGCCTCCTTTTGTCAAATCGAACCCCTAATTGGTGTGACATCTCACCTCATTTTAGGGATTTAAGTAATACGATGAAAACATTGTAATCTTTCTTACTTTCCAAGCATATTGTAAATGAAAAGTCACTTGTTTTTTGAAGCCAAAGGAGGAAATATGTTGAGAGCCTCATCTATAAATAGAAATCTCTCTCTCCTTTGCAAATCATTGTAATTTGTTCAGATGTTTTTTCCAAAATGTGAAATATTTTCATGAAATCTTTGGTGTTCATCCTGAAGTTTATCTTTCTTGGTTGATTTCAAACATTTCTAAGAAATTTGCAAATAACTAAAGAATACTACACAGGGTAACTAGATTGATTGATTTGAAGAGAAACTTTGTCACTTGCAGAGGGATGTCCAGGGTTTATCGCACATCTCTCTTGTTGGTGTAAGGTAAAGTTTTTTTTCTCCTTGTTGGGCCATGCCCTAGTGCTCCCACCAAGGGTTTCAATTTATTTTGCATCATAGTTGAGCTATTGTTGACGGCTTTTCCCTAAGTGGAATCCTTTCTAGTACATCTTGATTTCAAAACTTTTTCTTGATTAGGCTTGAGGTTATTTAACTTCTAGTGTTCCACCTCTAGTTATAATCCACAAGAATTGATAAACCAACTTAAGACGAGCATCAATTTGACCCCATAGCCCTAGTAGAAATAAGTCACACTCCTTATTCCAACAATTAGCCATCTCTTTTTACTAAATTCTGCAATTTCCCTTAATTTTTATTATTTAAAAAGCTTTAACAATACAAAAAAATATAAGCATCAAATATAAAAATTGATCTAGAAAATTTCTTCACTTTTATGTCTAGATAAGATTTGACTAATTACATTTTGATTCTAGACTCATTTTTTAGAATAGTGTGCCACATTGAATATGTAAGAAAGCTATTGCTCCCTTTCCTTCCTTGCATTTAATGTTGATCTAACAAATGTGGAAGGGTTTTGAAAGACATTTGAAATCTGATTTTATCTTCAGTAATTATAGCTCAAGCATGGGAATCCCTTGCCTTGAGATATATCAAAAGTTGATTCTAACCCTTCTAATCGCTAGCAATATTTCTAAAGTTTTTTAATTGAATATCACTCACCTTTGGAAGTGTTTTCAGTTGTCATAACAATTGAAACAGGTTTTGATACTAATTGGGACACTTTCATTTTTCAACCCCCAGGAATTGGTCCCCCAAAACTAAGTAACAATTTCCAGATTTGAATAACATTTGTAATAACCAATGCTTTGAAGTGTTAGTATGTTTATTTTCATTATATTTCATTATAACATCATCTTGAATTCATAGTCATAAGTTTCTATAGCATTTTTGGGCTTATGAGAGGTCCCAAGGTCGGCTTTTCTTTGTTGGTTTCTACAAAACTTCATGTTTGCAGGTGTGTAAACACAAGGTAAATCATCATTTCATGGTTTCAATCCCAACATTGTTGAGGACCTTCATAATCAATCGTGGTGCTTTTATCAAGGTAACTTCATTCATAAATTTAGTATTTTCTTTGTTGGTTTGTTGTTCCTACAATAAAATATCATACATCAGATCAAATTTATTTTTTCTCTTTAAATCCTAACCTTCATCATTTGATTGTTTGTAGGCTCTAGTCACCATAATACTTTTGGTGATGCTTGTGTAGTTTGGGATACACCCTACGACATTTTAGGAGTTGGCCAAAAGTGAGAGGAGAGTGTGCTTAGGTGACATTAGGTGCATCATATGTGTGCTTACCATTTGGAATCTTGGCCAAGCCTTTATAAGCTGCTAATATGAGTGGTAATAGGTCTCTAGGGTTGGGGTTTAGTAAATTTAAAATCCCCCTCCACCAAAAAGTATTAGAGAGACTTCACCTGAGATATGGAAGAGTTAATGACAACGCCTTAGTAAAGTTAGCAAAATGTGGCATGATAGTTAAAGTGAGGCAATATGTTATCACAAGGAAGAAGGAGTTACAACTCAATTTTAGACAAAATCGAGGAAAACTAAGAGGAAGGGAATGAGAAAGGGGAATGCTAATAGGTCCATTAAGATTTAACTCTTCATTAAATGCCTAGTGCCATAGATTAATTACAATTCACAACATGTAGATAACAACAAATTAAAAAATGAAACCAAACTAACTTGGGGTTATCTCATAAATCTCCTTTGATGTAACTGACCTAAGTGCTAGAAATGAAAGAGAGGAAAACCAAAACAATCTAACCTTGTTGTCCCAACAGAGATGATCGTTGGGCATTGAGCAACTTCCACATGATATTGCACCTATTGATGATCCTCCATATGCTGAAATGCTGAGCTTGAAATCTTGGGCATTGGAATTTTTGATGATGCCTATTACCCACCAAAATGGGTAACCCCATAGGAGAAAACTTTTCTCCTACATTTTATTTCTAGTCAAACAACCAGCTAGCCATCATCCTTTTATATAAATTTCTTGATGATGATATGCCATCTGCCTTCGCCATCTATATCAACCACATACCTCTCCCCATCTGACATTTCCTCTTGGATGAAAGTGGGCTTCTCCTCAAAATGTACTTTGATCATTTTGCAATCGAGTGCTTATACTTGTTTATTTTGTGCATTTAGTATCATCGATAAAGGGGTGATTTAGAAGATTGAGCAATCTTGACTATAAATCTGTTCTCTCACCTTACTAGGGGAGTTAATATTTAGCCCCAATCTAGTGGGACCTCTCTTACGGCCTTAGGGTTATAGGAGGGGCACTACTTGAGAAATACAGATTGAAATAGCATGTTCATCCTTCCCTACATCAAACTTCCCACTTTCCACACCACATTACAAGCCCCTTATACCACCTCCATTCTTCTAATCTAACTTGCCATTGGTTCATTGGGATTTAGCACTCTCTTGTCCACACTCCTTGAGTAGGAGAAACATTGCCCTAGAGGTTGATGCAACTAACAGAATGGAAAAGCATAGTATGGCCACAATGAAAGAAAAAGAAGAAAATCAAAATGTAAAAGATGGTCAGGATAGAAGTTAGCGCATTGGAAAAATCCTAGCATGAGCTCTAGCCTCCTCATTGGCCATCACCCAGTTCTTGAGCACTTGAGACTCCATTTCATTAAAAGGAACCCTTTCATGTCCCAACCCTGATGAGCAATAAATTGTCTCATCTCAAGGGATCAAATCAAATGCTAAATCATAAGAGCAAGCTCTAACCATTAAGTTATGCACCCAAAATAAAAAGCATTATGATGAAAAAGTAAAAGGCACACTAGAGGGGTGGAAAAATTAGGCCGAGCAGGGCAACTTATGTCTCCACAATTTCTCCCTCCATTTACATATATACATTCAATATGTGGACTCCCCATCAGTTAGTCCCCTTGACCATGGCACTTGCCCATGAAGCCTTTTCCCCTCTATTGCTACTCATCTACACTAACACCTATTGATTCAGAGCTCGACCTTGGAAATGCAACCTCCCCTTGGGTTGACCATTAGCCCCCTGTATCAAGGTAGGGAACACCGTTATGGGTCTTGGTCTAGTTAGATATCGGAAGGTGATATAAGCTTGAAGTATTAATATGCCCTTAACATACAAGGTTGGTCCACTTAGATGCTCATATGATCTTAGTCTCTAATGAATGGTTTCTTTCATTTGAGTTCATGCAAGTCTTGTTAGGTGGTCCACGGTAGCATAGGCCTTGAGAGAACCCACTCCATAGGCACCCAGGCACTCCAAAGAGATTGATGACTTAGCAGATGTAGCATTACCCACTTACTTCAGAGTGTTGGCCATTATGATGACTTGCGCTAATGATACATGTCCCAAAACACCCCCAGGACCCAAGACGTTGATCTTCTTTGACTTAGCACAAAGGATTCTTGATGATTGCACCACTAGACCCAGCAAGCCCCTAGGCTAGCCTTGACACTACCTGATGGGCAAGCCATGATTCGAAGCCCAAATGAGGATGATCTTCCATGAGATGATTGGGGAGGACTTGTTGCACCTAACGGATCCCTAGCACTGGAGAAAAGAGGCCTTGCATTGACCATTGGAGACCCATGGGGATGATGTGGTGACACCCGAACTAGATTTGGGACCCATGAGGATGATTTGAGGTAAATTTGAGGAACACTCCTCAAATATGGATGATCCTAGCACACAGACACATTTTCAACCTTCATCTCACCATGACATGACATTTAAAGCCCAAAAAAGGCATGACGTCAACATTATGAAGCTTATAGCTCACAGGTGTGGGTCATTTATGACATATTTTAGCATTGAGCTAGTGGGTTAGCTTGTAACCCAAGGTTTACTTCTTGTCAAACTTGTTTTAGGGGCTTCTTAGGCTAATATTAGTTGAGGTAGACCTCCTATAAATAGAGGCCTCTCCACATTTGATTTTGGTCTTCACTTGTGGACTATTTCAGACTCCTTAGAAGATTTCGTCCTAGTTGTTGTAGCCTTGTATTCTTGTGCATATGTGACCTTTGTGGATGATTTTGCTATTGGAGAGTAGCTCTTGTTGTGGAGACATCACTTTAGGATAATAAAGGATTTGTTCATGCATATCTTGTGAGTATATTTATTGTTGATTATCTTTTGATGGTTATTGCATCGAATAATTTTTTCTAGGGCTTTTATGTTCTTGTTATATTGCATATCTTTTTATGGAATCTTGGTAAAATAGTGTATGTTTTAACTAGATATTGTATGACATCCCTTCATGGCGCCAAGTGAGCTTTCCTCTCGATTTCATCCCTCATAAAGTGGTAACTAGGGTTTTTCTTCCCCTTACTCCTTTTTGGGGTTTGATATCTCCATAGTAAGTCTCCCTGAGACTCCATCACCCAAGGAACAAGCACTAGCTTCCAGAGGTGATTAAACCTCATTAAATATCCTTTTAAAACATCATTTCTCTCCTCCCTCTCATTTTCGGCCATTCAAGGCAAGTCGTAGGCTTGGGCATAGGGCGGAATTCAACTAGGGGGAGAATGTTGGCTTGATGTGAGGTGTCTCACATGGACTGAGTCTCATTGCATCAAAATCTAACCTTTTCCACAGTTAAATTTGCCTGCTTAAGGCTAATATCATAAGCCATAGGGTAATTTTTCCTTAGGGAGACCCTAACCTAGCACAAATACTTCAACTTGGGGCTTGTTGAAGGCTTGTGGCTCCTATTATTGATCATATCAATTTTTCATAAACCTTTTCTTGGTCTTATGTACCTTTGTAAGTTATTATCAGTGTTTATCTCTTAAACCCTAGGCCATAAGCCCCCTTGATAGGTTCCTTAGAGAGCACGTTGTTCCTTGTTTAACTGTATTGGGCCTCATTCTTAGTCTAAGTGCCCTCTTTGATCCCTTCATAGGCTGCTCCTAAGATACGTTATTCCTTGTCTAATGAAATTGAGCCTTGTTTAGCCTGATTATCTTGGGTAAGCCTATTCAATCTCCTTTATAGTTTATTTTGAGGGTACGCTTCTCCTTATTACATAGAATTGAGCCTTGTTCTCAGTCTAAATACCCTATTTGAGTCTATTCAACTGTCACCTTTGAACCCTAAAACCAAGAATATCCTTTAAGTGACCTAAAATAGGAAGCCTCCCAAGTGCTGAATGTCCACTAAAGAGCAGGAGGTGTTGTGTTGTGGTGACATTACGCCTCCACCTCGATGTTGTCCCTTGGTCTAGTTCTCATCTTGTGAGGCCTCTCACAAGCCCTGCTAGATTTTGAGGAAATAGTGCCCAGATGGATCCAAGATACCCCGAGGCTAGCCGTGACCTTTTTTTATGGATGACACATTGTTCCAAAGCGCAGATGGGGATGGTTATCACTGGGATGACTTGGGAGGGCTAGCAAATCCCTCTTTGATGACTATTTTTCTTTAGAGGTACCATGTCACTCCCACTTGCTTGCAAAGAGTGACATAGGGCTTCTCCTAGATGACATCATGGTGGTGAGGGCACCATTAGGAGATATATGTATGCACTTTAGAACTTTCTTGGAGCGAGGAGCACTCTGGACCCTTGTCTCAGTTCCTTGATGCCTTATTGCATTTTCTGGAACAAGGTTGCTTGGAAGTGGGAGTGGAAGCGGGAAGCAGGATGGAATTAGTGAAGGCCCATTTGAATTAGTATATGAGATGGATGTAACATTTTCAACTCACTTAAAGATACTAGTATACAAGTTCATGCAGCAAAACTCCTCAAATTTAGATGCCCTACAAAACAGAATCAGCGAGATAGTAGAGCTTGATGAGCGCAAAATACTTTCCTATGATCTCATGTGCCAAAGTCAAGAGAAAATCAAGAAGAATTTTGACAAGAAAGCACGCTAGTAGAACTTTCAGAAGGTGACATTGTCCTACTTTGGAACAAGGGGTGAAAAAATCGGTAATCATGGTAAGTTTGAAAGTTTATGGTTAGGTCATTACATTATTGATGAAGTTGCAGGTAACAATTCTTTCTATCTATAGCATTTGGATGGAGAAATATTTCTCTTGTCGATAAATGGGCAATATTTAAAGGTGTACTTTCAAGGTAATATCTCATGCCTAAGGGGCATCCTTGTACCATAGTTTTCTTAGCTTGCTTTTTGTGATTTGATTTCATTGTGTGTTGTAATTTCATTTCCTATATTGGAAAGTCATTTCATTTTGGTTTATTTGTTGTGCCAGGAAGGGGTAATGTATTGGTATCTTATGTCCTCCCTAGTATTTGATGATGGTCATGTGAGATTGATGCAAGTCCTAGGTTGTTAGAGACTTTGAGGTTCTCAAGCACTCCGAAGAAGAGCACTTGTCGTGTAGTTGGAAGTAGATGTATTCTCTCTTCCCACAAGGGCACTCCAAGACTTTTGACCACACCATTTGCAAGCCCAAATGTGTGGAAGCGATAGACCTATAAGGCCATATGGGTGTCTTTTGTGAAAGCATCTTCTAGATCCCTGATGGTGGACGATCATGACTAGTATTTTTAGCTTCATTTTCATGGTGTTTAGTTTTATGGCACCGCTGACATCCCCATGGTGGGCAGTAACTCCCTGCCTTAGATGGGCATTTTTATATATAGGCAGAGGGTATATCACCTTAATAGATTATGGAAATAACGTACATCACATCCTAAGCAGCAACAATTACTCTTGTAACCTATAACTATGATCATTGAATACGGAACTACAGTGTATAAGCTCACTGGTATTTAGTATGTTAGTAATCGATTTCGAAGGTACGAAGTCGGTTGCTCAAGAAAAGGAGAGCTACCTGGAACCCTGGAACTGCATGCTGTAGGCGAATGCTTAATCGCGAAGTCGCTTGCTCGAGAAAAGGATATTGAACATTATGACAAGGCTACCTGCTACCGGATGCTGTAGGCGAATGATTACCCTGCATCTCTTCCAGGCGTGTTGAAGAACGTCCATTTGCCTAATTTACGGTGATCTCGGATCCATTCATCTCCGCATTCTCGTCATTTCCCATGCATGTAAGCTTCGCCTTAGACCGTCGGCACCTGGAAATTGAAGCGTTCGATTTGACTATTTTAAGCCACGATGCTCTGCCATATTGACTCGATTAGAAAGAAAAGGTCGAGTCACCTTAGTGATAGTTTTCCCATGACTCAATGGTAATTCACCCAATTAGTCATTTTCCTGTTGAGACATCGTCAAATGAAACTAGCACTTTATGGGACCTGGAGTGAAGTCATGGTTCTAAAAGTCGATAGAGGAAAGTTGGGAACTGAATCGTAATACCGTACAGTATTCATTTTCTTATTGGCTTTTCAGAGCACAAACTATGACGACAAACAATACTAAATATTATCCCTATATTTTTGGCGATTCCTATTTCCACTACAAAATTTTAATTAATGCCCCTGACATGTGGGGGAGATAAAGAAATATAACGCCTCTGGTCATGACTGGAGGACAAAAAAACCCGGGGAGCGCTATATTTCTTTATCTCCCCCACATGTCAGGGGGCATTAATTAAAATTTTGTGATGGAAATAGGAATTTCCTATATTTTTAGGCCACGTTTGGTAGCAATATAAATTATATACGATTCTATGTCAATATATCTCTCTCACACCACGTCTATTCAGGTTGTGTAGTGATAATCCAAACAATTGCATTCCCCATTTACAACATTAAAATGGCATTCCCGATTTACAACCTTATAATGGCTAATCCATAGTAATGGAGAACTACTCTCTTTATTTCATATATTATCTTTACCTTTTACACAGTTGGGACAACTTTCAGATATTGTCAGATTATTGAAGACACAAGGTATTAAAGTGATAGGTAATTTCTTATACTTTTTTTAACATATTATAAGATTATTAAAGATACAAGGTATTAAAATAAAAAGGAGTTATATTTATGAGTTTATAATTTTAATTGGTATCAGTAGATACTCTGCTACAAATCCCTATATGTTATGGTTGGACATCATTGCTAGAGAAAAACCCTATAATAACCTAACAAATATATGTATAATCTCTTTTAGTACTTTTTTTCACATTTTATTTCTCATATTTATTCATCATTTACAATTTATTAGAAACAACAACTAAAATCTATTATTTAATAGATAGATTTTTACTAAGTGAAACAACATTAAATAACAAAGATAGAACTACATCAATTATATGAAACTATAGAATGAAGAGAAATAATCCACTCTTGAATCATTAGTTGTATTATGATACTAGAAGGAAGATATAAAATTGGTAAGGCATTGATTTAATAGAGGCTTTGATGAGCTCTTATAAAGGTTTGAGATAATCAATTCAGAGGATCAAGAATCTAGAAAAACTAAAAATCTACCAATAGAGCTCTTATAAAGGTTTGAGATAGTCAAATAGGAGGATCAAGAATCTAGAAAAGCAAAAATAACTACCAATAGAGCTCTTATAAAGGTTTGAGATCTCAAATAGGAGGATCAAGAATCTAGAAAAAGTAAAGGAGGAACTCATGTTCCCCAGTTCTCATGAAAAATTTACTAATATAACTCTATAAGATAGTCAAATAGGAGGATCAGGAATCTCTATTGCATATGTCAACCCATAATTAAAAAAATATCAAGTTTAATCTTAATTTATAAATTGGCTTTCTTACAATATCATGGTTTACTAATACGACATGCCCATAAAACCATAACTAGTGTTCATATGAACATTTTTTTAATTAATTAATTTAAATAAAATAACAAAAATGGTATAATTACTTTTGAAGTAAATCTCAATCTTTGATGTGTAACCACTACTAAGAATGTTTTATAATTAATATTAAATTAAACTTTTAGAAACTATATTCACCACCTATAAATGAAATATATATAATATATATATAAATAATATAATATATCTCTAAAATCTAGTTTGAAATAATTTCAATAAACATTAATATTTATAGTTTGTAACTTATAATTATAGATAGAGTAAAATAATTTATGTCTAAGTCAAAGATTCAACTAAATTATTTTTCTCTATACACTAATAACTTTATTTTATATACTACTTTGTTTTATATTTAGATTGGTTTATTTTTCATACCAAATCAAATAAATAAGAAAGTTTATTGGTTATCCACATTAAATTAGGTATGCAAAGTATTGTTTGTTAGTGTAATTTAATGAGGTCATCATTTGTTCCTTTTCACAAGAATTTTATGATGATTCTTGGTAAGATTTTGTTATTTAAATCAAGTTTTTGAATGTAAAAATTAATTCAATGCCTTACAAAAGCCCTACCTCAATTGGATTATGTAGACTTAACAACCTAAAGTTACAAATTTTCTAATTTCTAACTAAATTAAGGACAAAATCAACCACTGCTTATTTAGTTATGACTATAAAGTATAGTTTACTTATTAAAAGTAAATATTGTTGACAATGGTGATAATAACCATCCACTCATACTAATTTTAATTTATTAAACATGTCCAAATCATGACTAGATCTAACATCTATGTTAGAAGAATAATTAAACTAACCCTAATGAACATGTATGTACACTTCTATAAACTTTAGTAGTCAAATAGTTGCCTAAGGGCACCATAAATCCTAAATAAACACTATGTCTACATTTCATAAAATTAATATACAAATCCATCATCCCTGATAAATACTACTTATTATCCACATAACTTTGACCATAAAACCCTTCACTTAGAAGAAAACTACATAATTGGTTTATTCAAAAATAGCATTGTGACTAATTCATATACACATTAAGTAAGCCTATAAAAATTAAAAACTTGTAGAAAAAGAATGTATACACCTATATATAAAATAAAATAAAGATATTAATTCATTACCCATGTAAATTACTACTTATTTATATACTTTTATAAAAAAATATATATATATATATAAATAGTGTAAAAAATATTTAATAATTTTTATTATTAAATTTAATAACTCAAAATTATTTTAAACGTTTAATTCTAAATAAAAAAAAACATATTTAATTAATCAAAAAATACTAATAAAATAATTAAATAATAATATAACTAATTAAAATATAATTAAAGATTTATTAAATAAAATAAATAACTTATAAAATAGTATTATATACATACGAATGATTTAATTATTATATATATAACACGGTAATCGGACTACCCCATACCTAAAATGTTATAAAAGCTAGCTAGATCTCATCACATTTAGGTTGTATTGAAGTAGTGAAGAGCTGTGAAGAGCTCCCTTCTTGCTTGTGCTTCCTTGGTCTATGTTTGTTTAAAGTCTGTTGTTCCTTTGTCGGTTGGGTATGCGTGCTTTGTTCCCCGAAATGTTATTCTCAAGTTTATCCTTTCCTCTGTCGGTTGGGTATGCGTGCTTTGTTCCCCGAAATGTTATTCTCAAGTTTATCCTTTCCTTTTATTTCATTCAGGGAAGTCTTAAAACGGTAATCGGACTACCCAATACTTAATATTTTAAAAATATTAAATTTTCATACAAAATAATATTTTCAAATTTATAAAATATAAAGTTTTTTTTCATAATAATAAATCAACATAACAGGTTATTTTATAAGTAGTGTGTAAAAAACATGCACAATCACATTCATGATTCTATTCATATTGGTAGAAATATTAAAACTTAATATCATTACAAGTATTGAAGTGTAATAAATATCTAGTACATGACATTCATGATCTATTTATATTGTGTCAAAAAAAAATAATTATTATAATTATTAAGTCTATATATTAAATATATTGTTTTAATTTATTCGTAATAATAAATTCATAACCTGTAAATGTAAAACAAATTATCTAAACTTATCTGGTGGCCACATTAATCATGAATTCAATCTCTCACAAAAAAATTAATTCAAAATGTTAATGATATATGTGTCACTCCTGATTCGCAATAAAAAGGTGGCCACATTAAAATCATGATTCTATCTCTCACAAAAAAATTATTTCAAAATGTTAATTGATATATGTGTCACTCCATGATTCAGTGAAATTGGGAGTACACTCATATTTTCTTATTGAAAAAAGTGTTTGAACAAGTGTAAGTTAGGTCTACGGTTTTTGTGATCCATAATGTATTACATTGATAGGATTTGGTCGACATTTAGAACTAGCTAATGTGGTTCATCTTCATGACTAGGTGAGAAATCCATCGATCATAAGGAATAAATAGTAAGGATGCAACATTGCCCAAAAATAGTCGTTAAAAACTAGCTGTTGGTGAATTAGTTAATAGGTAAAGAAATTAATTTTTAGGGAGTTAGGGTAAGGATTTATTTCATTAAAAAATTCTATGTTTAGTTAAAAATAGTTGTTAAGAAATAATTAAAAATAGTTATTTGTTAGAGATTGACCAATTAGAAAATTAGTTGTTGACCAATTAAGAATTCTCTTAAATTTGTTAAAGACCCTATTGATCTAAGAACTAGAAAGGGGTCTACCTTGTTCCCTGCTCTTGTGGGATCCCTACATTGGAGAAGCAAGCAGATCTATTAAGGAGAGGATCAATGAACATGCAAAGGATCAATGAACATGCTACAGACATTAAACACAATTGCTCCCTCTCATGAGCATTAGCCGAGCATGCAAAAAAATCCAAGCACTATGTCTACATTGAAGAATCCAAAGTCATCTCTAAGGTTGACCACTTCCACCATAGGAAGCTTAGAGAGGCAATTGAGATAGAAAGGCATGCCAAAAATCTTAATAGGGATAATGGTTGGAAATTGAGTAAGCACTGGATTCCAACTCTCTCATTGTAAGTCATCATTCCCTTCCCTTTTTTCCCCTCTTCTCCTCTTTCTCTTTTTGGCTTTTTCTCTTTTGTTTTCTACCTTAATCCTTTTTGTTTCTTTTCTTTCTTCTTTTATATATATATTTATATATATATTATTTAATTTTGATCTAATACATTGGGATAAAATTTCTAGATTCCTAACAACTAATTCACCAACAACTAGTTTTTAACGGTTATTTCTAGGCAATGTTACATCCTTACTATTTATTCCTTATGATTGATGGATTTTTCACTTAGCCCCGAAGATAAACCACATTAGCTAAATATCGACCAAATCCTATCAATGTGATTAATCCGAAAAACTTTTTACACATGTAAGTTGATGTCCCACTATCCATATAAAATAGTTAATTGATATTTACGAAAAAGATCCACCATCACTTGAATTGGGAGTAAAAGCATATTTTCCCTGAAAGGGAAAACAACTTTAAACAAGTGTGAGTGCTAACGAGGCCCCACCATCGATATCAGATAATTAATTGATATTCTATGTCATGTGAATCCACTATCCATATGAGATTGGTAACAAAGACATTTTCCTTAAAAAGTAAAAAAGACCATCCACATCACATAGTTAATTGATATCCTATGTCACCTCGATCCATCATCCACACAAGATGAGTAGATAAAGACATTTTAAAAAGGAAAAAAACTTTGATCAGATGTAAGTGGTGACCAGGCCCACCATCGAAGGCAGATAAAAATAAACCGACTCTTTATTTCAGTGACAATACACTAGTCCTGGGTTCGATTTTCATGGATGGCCAAATAGATCTTCTTACCATACAGCAAAGTGAGTCGCTTTTTATACTCTATAATATACCATGTTTCCCTGACTAAAATACGACCCTACATTCCAACTCAATAGACGACAGACAGCCCGTAAATTCATATATTTTATTAAGCTCAGTTTAATTTAAACCAGCGTAAATTTTGATTTATTTATTGAACCTTTAATCTATTAAATATAGGCTGATCCAACCCAGCGCCCTGCCCATAATTATAAAACAGATGCATAAACTTAGAGCCCAAGAGATAGGAACGCGATCGTCGAACCACAAACTCAGCTACACCTGAAATTTTCTTTATGTAAGGATGGATCCTAGAAGTTGAAGTTCACTAGCATTCAGGGCAAATCCTCTTACAGAGCTTTATTGAGAGGTTTGTGGCATTCAAATAGGAGAAACAGGAAAAGCTGCATAAACGAGTTTTATTGAGAGGTTGAAGTTCACTAGCACTCAGGGCAAATCCTCTTACAGAGCTTTATTGAGAGGTTTGTGGCATTCAAATAGGACAAACAGGAAAAGCTGCATAAACGAACGAACGGGGATTTGGAAAAAAAACAGAACCAAAGATCAAATCTATTGATAGAATTCTATATAGAGGGTTTTCGGTAGTAAATTAAGAGAAACCAGAATTTCCCCTACATAAATGTACAGAGATTTGGAAAAATAAATAAAACCAAAGATCAATGGTTTCAGGTTAGTAAACCACTGTTTCAACTGAAATGTCTAAAATCACCATATCTGCCCATATCCAAAAACCCTCACATAACTATACTAATTCAATTAAAAGAAACTGAAACCCAGATACTTTTTTAAATAGATAAATAAATAAATGATTCGATTAAAAGATAATGAAAATTCAGATGCTTCTTCAAATTTCAGCTAGAGGCATTCAAATAGGAGAAACAGGAATCTCCGCTGCATAAACGAACGGGGATTTGGAAAAGGAAACATAATGAAAATTCAGATGCTTCTTCAAATTTCAGCTAGAGGCATTCAAATAGGAGAAACAGGAATCTCCGCTGCATAAACGAACGGGGATTTGGAAAAGGAAACAAAACCAGAGATCAAATCTACTGATAGAATTCTATATAGAGGGTTTTCGGTAGTCAGTTGAGAGAAACAATAATTTCCGCTACGGGATTTGGAAAAATAAATAGAACCAAAGATTAATGGTTTCAGCCTTCAGGTTAAGAAACCACTGCTTCAACTGATTAAATGTCTAAAATCACCATATCTGTCTATGCCCAAAAAACCTCAGGTAAATATACTGATTCACGTAAAAGAAACTAAAACTCAGATACTTCTTTAAATAGATAAATAAATAAATAATGATTCGATTAAAAGAAAATGAAAATTCAGATGCTTCTTCAAATTTCAGTTAGAGACATGATAAAATATACTAAACGAATTCTGATTCGGATAAATCTTTGCCCCTCATCATGCAGTAATTGGAGTCCATAATGTACCAGAGACATAACCTCAGGACCTGGGGAGTTGCAAGATCATAAGTCAAATTCAATAATTCAGTCTAACAAATTTAACCTAAACGGCCTCATGAGTAGCGAGACTGAAAGTACGACGAGAGACAATTTCCAAACATTTCCCGCGCTCCTGCATCTAGATAAATATCCTACCCTAATCTGTCGAAACGGATTTTATTTTATTTGGGAAGGTAGATGACCCGGTTTCTTGAATTTCAAAACATCGAACTCAACTATTTTTTTAACTTCTGGCTTGTCCAGAGAGCCTGTGAATCTCTTTGGAATCTAATGATTTAGAAAGGAGTCACACAATAAACTTAAACCTGACTTATTAATTGATTTCAGGAAGAATCCACATCATTATACCTCATATTTATTCTTCTTCCTCTAAATTCACTTAACTAACACATTAAAAGAGCTGCTGGTTTTTCGAAGTTCAACAAAAATTCCAAATCTAATGAACTCACTTAACCAGAAATTTAAAAGAGTCGCTGCTTATTGAAGTTCAAAAAAAAAAATTCTATATCTAATAGGCAAGTGATAACTGCAGTACAATCAAGTCTCTGGAAGGTACCTGAAAAATATATTGTTTCAGAGCAGCAGCAGTGTTCACCCGATCCTTTGCACACGAAGCTCTCCACACTGAATACTTCGCAAAGATGCTGAAAGCAAGAAATGAACAAACAGAGCACGGTGGCAATTTTGAAAATAATTAGTGAACTATTGTTCATACAGAAATCAATGGTTGTTCACAGATAAATCAAATCGGCAAACACCATAGTACCTTGCAAATCTGGCTATGTAGTATTATTAACTCAGCGCTTTGCACCTAGTGCTCTGCCCTGCTGGAATCAAGAAATCAAAATAAAAAAAATAAAGAACTAAGAAACATCATCTAGAAATAACAAATGAATTAATGAAATCAAAACCAGAAAAATGATTAGAGATTCTAATTGTTGTTCACATTAATATGAAAAAACTAAAGCGCGGATCTCCCTCACCTTATCCATCCTTGAATGGAGATTGCGTTGGCTAATTTGTTTCACCGAAATATTTCCTCTTATGTTTTGCTCTGGCTCCCATAAAGAACAACAACAAAAAGACAGAAAAACAACATATAAAAACAACCAAAACAACAACAAAAAGACAGCACAAACATATAAGAAATCCGCATACTCAACGAAGAACATACACATAGTCAAAAACAAAGAGAGCGCTCCACATATTCAATCATAACACACCACACCAGTGTACCACCGCATGGGAGGAGATCAGAGAAAAGCAGAGGAAGCATAATAAATGTTTTTGAACTGGATCGTAACATATATATAGACCCTGCCATGCCATGTTTTTCCTCTCGATTTTATCTTGATACAACGGTCATGTTCTATGAATTCTGGACCATCAATATTGGATTCTTGAAATTTGACAGGAAAAACCGATTCCAGGTCATCATGATTGCTAGTCATCATTATTAAGTTTCTTAAAAATAAGTTTCTAAAAATAGCAATTATATGGAGAAATCGATTCCAGGTCATCACGATTCCTGAGCATTGTTATTAAGTTTCTAAAAAAAAGCAATTATAAAAAGCTAGATCGTTTTCAAGATGTTAAAGTCTCAAGTTATTATATCAATGATAATATTAGAATCTCAGGTGAGATTCAAAATTTAGTTATAGAATTTATTTTTATATTTTGAATAATATTCTTTATATACTTTTTTATTACATTATATTTTTTAAATATAATTTTTATTTTTTTTATTTTTAGTATATAACATTAATTTAATTATATTAATGGTTAGATTATAATTTTTAATTTATTTTTAATAAAATTTCAAATTTTTATTCTGAGTATAGATTTATTTTAATTCAAGATATAATAAGTTTTGAGAGTTTAAATTTTTCAAGATGTATTTTTTTGGGGTAAAATTTGAGGAAAAGTTTACATGATTTGATTTCGCTTTGTTTTTGGTAAATTTGGAATCAAAATGCTGATTTTGACCAAAACACTAACAAAATGTTCATTAAAAAAAAATAAAAAATCTTTTTATATTAGCTTAAATCCATCTTAATTCCAAATCTACCAAAAATTAAAAGATCATACATCTTGAAATGCAAAAAAATAATATAAATTTAACATAATTAATCTAATTTTATTTAATATAATTTAAATCTCTTAATAAACTTAAATAATTAATTATTTTTTAAAATGTAAAAAATATTCTTGAAATAATAAAATAACAAAAAAAAATAACCAAGGTGAACGAAAACATTCCCATGAAGACAATAAATGTCAGTTTCAATATTTGAGACAACATTTGACTTTTTGTGCAACACAGCAATAACAGAAGTAAAAACATTCAGATGAGGACTATATATATCAGTTTCAGTGATTTAAGAAAAAAGACTTTACTTCTTTGTGCAAGATGTAAGGTGGCAACAACGGGAATTTAATAAAATATTTTGAAAGTTCAAATTTATATTTATTTTACCCGTTAAACAAAAGTTAAAACAGAATAAACTGGATAAATAGAATGACCTTTGTTAATTTTCTCAAAAAACTAGGAAAGGAGGTTCATAATTGTCGAAAACTAGATCGCTTTCAAGATGTTTATGTTAAAGTCTCATGTCATTATCAATAAAAAGCTACATAAAAGTAACATGACCCGAATTTATATGTGGTTGGTGAAGTCGAGGTCGACTTGTACTTTTGTGATGATGTGGTTTTATATTAAAAATAATATTTTTCCTTGTGCAAATTAAATTTTTCTAAGGGTTAGTAGGGTCTTTTTAAGTTGAGGAGGGTTTCCTAAAGGAGGGAATTTCTCCTTGAGGTGCCAAATTTTAACACTCCCTCTTAACTAGGGAGGAATTTATTACTGCATCGTAAGTCTCATCTTGAATGTCTCGTCATCAATATCGCTATATTATATCTCATCTCTACTTATCTCTACTCATCTCTACTCATTTGTTGAACACTCTCGATCTAAAGAAGAAGAATCATCCAAGGAAAATATTAAGGATGGAAATTTATCTTAAAGTCTAGAAGTTTTAGCAAATCTCACTAGTCCCAAATAAGAAAATTATAAAATGATTATTGATATCTTTGTAAAAATATTCAAAGTTATAATGATTTTATATATTTTCTCTATATAAGTTTGACAATTTTTATGGTTAAATTATTTTATACTATAAAATTTTGGCAAATCATATTTAGCAAAAATGGAAATTAACGAATCTTATTTTGGGAAAAATCATTGGAAAATTAGCCCATTTACGAATATTAGCCCCTAAAATTTTCCATGGAATCATGTTAAAATTGGCAACTAGGGCCAAACTCCATGTGGGTCATCTTATTAATGGAAGTTGATATTTTTCTTGGATCCCTCTCATTGAGAGATGTAGGATTGATCTAAAGATCATCCGATTCCGATAAGTATTTATGGAGATATGAATTTATTTGTGTTATGGGACAATTCGTCAAGGTCGGCCAACAACCAAATAAACCCACTTGTGCTCAAACATTTTAGTATAAATAGAGGTGGCTTCAGTAATTCAACACACTTGGGATCTCTTCCTCTCTACTTGTCTTTGGGTTTTAGTAGGAGGAGAGATCCTAAGGGATAACGCTACCATAATCCAAAGGGCGGAAGCTGGAACTGCCGGGAACTGTTGAAACTACCGGGAAAAGTCGGAATTGTCGGAACTGCCGAGAAAAACTGGAACTGCTGGGAAAAGCCAGAACTGCCGAGAACTGCTAGAACTACCGAGAAAAGTAAGAATTGTCGGAACTTCCAGGAAAAGCGGGAACTGCCGGGAAAAACCAGAACTGCTGGGAAAAGCCGGAACTGTCGGAACTGCTGAGAAACACTAGAACTGTTGGAACTGCTGGGAAAAGCCGAAACTACCGGGAACTGTTGGAACTACCGGGAATAGCCGAAATTGTCGAAATTGCCGGGAAAAGCCAGAACTGTCGGAACTGCCAGAACTATCGGGCACTTCCGGAACTGTCGGGAAAAGCCGGAACTGCCAGAACTACCGGGAAAAGTAGGAACTGCCAGAATTGTTGGGAACTGATAGGAAAATTTGGAGCTGTTGGAATAGCCGGAATTGTCGGAACTGCCAGGAACTGTCGGGAATAGCCGAATTGTCGGAACTATCGGAACTGCTGGGAATAGTCGAAACTACCGGGAACAACCAGAACTACTGGAACAATCGAGAAAGCTGACGCTGAGGGTAGAAGCCGGAACTGCCGAAGTAGCATGCAACAACAAGCATGCAAATGACAACAAGCAAGCAAGGGACAACAAGCAAGCAAGATGCAGCCAACACATAGGTCAATATGGCAACATGGTGCGACAATGGCACATAATGCAGTACAGTGATGGGTACAATCATGATTAATGAAGCATGATGAGATGCAGCATAATGATGATGGGTGCAGCATGGTGCAGCACGGTGAGGTGCAGCATGATGACAAAATGTAGCACAACAATAGGTGAAGGAGTCACCTTGGAGAATTAGTTGAAGCAGCATGTCTTCAACTGATCTCATGTATCATCTTCTCAGAGATGATCTATGCTCTTATCTAGATAATTCAAAGTGTTGACTTCCGTTGTAAACATACTATCTCTCTCTTTGCTGAACTATTGAAGAACATATAAGAAGAATTGATCAAGGGTTTTTCCACATTGGTTTTTGTCCCTGGCTAGCGCCACATCTTTTGTCCTCTTGTCTTGGCTTGTCTTCTACGATTTATGTTTATGTTCTATCTGCAGTTTACTTTAATGCTAATGTGATTGCTAATCTGGAAAAGATATTGAGCTAACTGTGAAAATTGAAATAAATTGTTCTAAGCATATAACATACCTAAATTTAACATGGTATCAAAGTTGAGGTGAAGACAATGCCCAAGCAAGAGTGAAAGAGAAATCACCAAAGATAGTTGGGAAAGGGCAAAAGGATCAGTGGATTACTCATCCCTCTTCAAATTCACCGAGGGTGAAGTCGAAGCATAGAATATTATCAGAATAGCGCAGAAAAAGTTTCTGATGGCCTACCTAAAGATCACTTCATTGGGAAGTCCAGATCTAAGTGTGGAAGGAAAGGCAGATTCCTTGGTTGTAATAAGTTCTCGCATTATGCGAAGGAGTGTCTGAATGGTAGAGACACATCACTTGATGAATATAACAATCATTCCAGGGGCATCTTCAATGATCAAAGGAATGACAGGTAATGCAGGTCATCAAGGAAATGGCCAACTCTTCAAAGAAAGTAAGGAACCCCAGGTATGAAGAATCAAATGTTGTTTTTGATAAGATAAAGAAGCGTTATCTTGTATTGGCCCTCTCCTTCAGATTCTTTGGGAATTTGGCTTATTGATTGTAGTGCTTCAAGGCACTTCATCGGATAGAAGGGTGCACTCTCTAATTTGGTAAAGATGGAAACAATTGTGGAATTATACTTGGAGCTGATGCCACCTATCCCGAGAAGGGTGTAGGGAATGTTACCCCTCAATTGAATTAGGGTAACTTGATTAATTTACAAAATCTCTTTTATGTACCTGATTGCAAGAAGAACTTGGTGCCCATTTCAGCAATGGAAGTCAAAGGTTACGAGGTGGCACTCATAGATGGAAAGGTATGTGTTAAAAAATAGAATTTTCTAAGATGCTTTTTCTCATGGGTTCATGGTTGGAATTTTGTATCAAGTTGTAGGATGGTCCATTGGGGATCATGCCAATTGACATATCGCATCTATAACATTGGAGGTCTAACTATGGGGCCCTACCCGATGTGGGTTAGATAGTGATAGGAATGTCTGAATTCAAAAAGAGCATGAAAGTACATGTCTGAGATGTACCGAAGGAAAATCTTACAAGGGGACCATTCCCCTCATGTAGTAGGTCCATTGGTTTGGAACAACCAGAGGGGTTTGAGATTGATGATCAGGAATCTCACGTACGCAGGTGGAAGAAAGCCCTCTATGGCTTGAAGCAAAACTCCCCGGGCATAGTATGAGAGGATTGATAGCTGTCAGATGAAGCTGAGATTCACTAAGAGTGAAGCCGATCCAAACCATTAATTGAAGGTTGTGGATGATAGACCTCTCATACAAGCACCTTATGAGGATGACCTATTTCTGACAGGTGCAGACCCTCTCATTTGCAAAAGTAAGGGGGAGTTGGATTCCGGATGTGGAATGATAAACTGCAAGCTCGTGACTACCTCGAGCATCTTAAATTTCAGAAGTTATATGGTAGTGATGTCAGACCAGATTTGGGAAATACCTCTGAGTTTCATAAACTCATTCGCGTTGATGTTCTTGGTGAACCTCCATCCGGATATATGTTTTGCAGTTAGCATGGTGAGCTCATATTTGGCTGAGCCTCACTGAATTGGTGCCAAGAATCTTCTGAGATATCTTCGGGGCACAATCTCTCATGGATTGAGATACACTGTTGGAAATATGAAACTGCATGATGATTCAAATGCTGACTGGGCAGGCAGTGTGGAGGATCACTAGAGCACTTCTCAGTATTTGTTCTCTTTGGATTCTGCTTTGATATCATGGATGAGCAAGAGGGAGAAGTCGGTTGCTATAAGCACCATCGAGACCGAATACATAGCTTTGAGGATGATCTCGTATGAAGCTGCCTAGTTGTGGAAACTCTTCAGTGAGCTGTTTGTACACATGATGAATACCATTGTGATTCTTTATGACAACCAGAGGGGGGATTCGATTATTGAGGAATCTCGTATTCGATGATTGCTCCAGCAGATAGACATCAAATACTGCCTTATTTGGGATATGGTAAGTCGACGAGCGAGGAGGCTCCATCGCATTGAGACTGATGTACAGGTCGCAGACATTTTGTCAAAGCCTCAGAAAGGTCAAATCTGTGAGTTTCCAAAATGACTTGGAGTCATTCAAAGGCCTTCTTATAAGGGTCCTGCATGTTGCATACATTGAGCTCTGAGAGCTTTGGGGGGCTTGGGGTACTTACTAGAGCAACATATGACCACAGGGCGACTCCCCCTCCCCTTGTGGTGCGCTATGTACAGGATGATTAGTTCTCCTATGGGTCAGGATGATTAGTTCTCCCATGGCAACTGTGAAACAGGATGATTAGTTCTCCTGTGGGCCGAGATGATTAGTTCTCCCATGGCAATTGTGAAACAGGATGATTAGTTCTCCTGTGGGCCGAGATGATTAGTTCTCCCATGGCAACTGTGAAACAGAATGATTACTTCTCCTATGGGCCGGGATGATTAGTTCTCCCGTGGCAACTGTGAAACAGGATGATTAGTTCTCCTGTGGGCCGGGATGATTAGTTCTCCTGTGGCAACTGCGAAACAGGATGATTAGTTCTCCTGTGGGCCGGGATGATTAGTTCTCCCGTGGCAACTGTGAAACAGGATGATTAGTTCTCCTGTGGGTCGGGATGATTAGTTCTCCCGTGGCAATTGTGAAACAAGATGATTAGCTCTCTTGTGGCAACTGTGAAACAGGATGATTAGTTCTCCTATGGGCCGATGATTAGTTCTCTCGTGGCAACTGTGAAACAGGATGATTAGTTCTCCTGTGGGTCGGGATGATTAGTTCTCCCATGGCAACTGTGAAACATGATGATTAGTTCTCCTGTGGGTCGGGATGATTAGTTCTCCTGTGGCAACTGTGAAACAAGATGATTCATTCTCTTGTGGATAGGATGATTAGTTCTCTTATCGAGGCATCCTACCCATGCAGTATGAGACTCATGGGAAGTACCTCTCATCTGATCAATGAGCAGGGAAATGGATTTAGGGACCATAGTAGTACTATCGATGGATGCATCGTTGTATCTACCGTACTCCCTATGCTAGGATGACTTCCATTGATCTGGGATCAATGAAACTGATCTGGGATCAGTATGAGTGGTTTGAGACACTCTCTTGTGATATTGATCTGGGATCAATAAAACTGACTTCGAGCTAGTAAGAGTGATGTGACACACTCTCTTTAGATGAAACTGACTTCGAGTCAGTAGAAAATTGTATGAGACATTCTCGATCAATTCTTCTTCTTCATGGTTCAGCAGAGCAGAGTACAGCAAAGTAGAGCTCAGCAGCGCAGAGCAGTGCAAGGCACTAATGGCAGAGATAGTACAGTCGGACATATGGATCAGCAGATGGAGTTCTCCCTAGTTGAGAGGGAGTGTTAAAATTGGAAACTAGGGCCAAAATCCATGTGCATCATCTTATTAATGGAAGATGATATTTTTCTTGGATCCCTCTCACCGAGAGGTGTAGGATTGATCTAAAGATCATCCGATTCTGATAATTATTTATGGAGATATGAATTTATTTGTGTTATGGGACAATTCGTCAAGGTCGACCAGCAACCAAATAAACCCCACTTGTGCTTAACATTTTAGGATAAATAGAGGTGGCCTTCAAGTCATTTCAACACACTTGGGATCTCTTCTTCTTTACTTGTAATTGGGTTTTAGTAGGAGGAGAGATCCTAAGGGATAACACTGCCCTAATCCAAAGGGCAGAAGCTGGAATTGTCGGAACTGCCGGGAAAAGCCGGAACTGCTAAGAAAAGATGGAACTATCGGAACTGCCGGGAATAGCTGAAATTCCCAAAACTGTCGCGAAAATCCAGAACTGCCAGGAAAAGCCAGAACTGCCAGGAAAAGCCGGAACTACCAGGAAAAGCTGGAACTACCGGGAACTGCTGGGAAAAGCCGAAACTGCCAGGAATAGCCACAATTGGCAGAACTGTCAGGAACTGCCAAGAATAGTCAGAATTGTCGGAATTGTCGGAACTACTGGGAATAGCTGGAACTGCCAGGAACAGCTAGAACTGCCGGAACAACCAGGAAAGATGATGTAGAGGGCAGAAGCCGGAATAACCGAACTAGCATGCAACAACAAGCATGCTAGGGACAACAAGCAAGCAATATGCAACCAACACATAGGTTAGTATGGAAACATGGTGTAGCAATGGCACATAATGCAGTACAGTGATGGGTACAGTCATGATTAATGATTCATGATGAGATGCAGCATAGTGATGATGGGTGCAGCATGGTGTAGCACAGTGAGGTGCAACATGATGATGAAATGCAGCACAATGATAGGTGAAGGAGTCACTTTGGAGAATCAGTTGAAGCAACATGTCTTCAATTGATCTCATGTATCATCTTCTTAGAGATG
Organism: Pinus taeda; assembly: GCA_000404065.3. NCBI lineage: Eukaryota > Viridiplantae > Streptophyta > Pinopsida > Pinales > Pinaceae > Pinus > Pinus taeda. Next base: position 128,242 of record APFE030396683.1, on the reverse strand, counting down.
ATCTATGTTCTTATCTAGATAAGTCAAAGTGGTGACTTCCGTTGTAAACGTACTATCTCTCTCTCTCTTTGCTGAACTATTGAAGAACATATAAGAAAAATTGATCAAGGGTTTCCGCACATTGGGATTTGTCCCTGGCTAGCGCCACATCTTGTGTCCTCTTGTCTTGGCTTGTATTCTGCAATTTATGTTTATGTTCTATTTGCAGTTTACTTTAATGTTGATGTGATTGCTAATCTGGAAAAGATATTGAGCTAACTGTGAAAATTTAAATAAATTGCTCTAAGCATAGAACATACCTAAAATTAACAAATCATCATAGGGGAGATAAATTTGCCACCCTATATCCACTAATAATATGCAAGATACCACTTACCAAAAGAGGTAACAATCTCATTCATCCTATTGATCATGACAATAGGCAAGATACCACTTACCATGAGGGGTAAGGATCACACACATCCAATTTTTTGTTGATCTTCCCACCTTGACCCTGGTCCCTCAATAGTCAAGTGGTAGAACACCTACATCCTATCACTTTGGGATGATACCACTTACCATACGTAAAGATCGCAAACGCATCCAAGTCTCCTCACCCATTGGCCAAACGAGTGGCAATCCCAACAAGCCCAACTTGTGGGTAGGATGTATACTAGGTATACTCAGTAGTAGGGGAGATACCACTTATCTTAGGTAAAGATTAGACACATCCTACTATGATAATAAGAAAGATACGACTTACCATGTAAGGTAATGATTTCACATATCCTATCGTCAATGAGTTCCCTCAACCCCGGGAGCTCTTCAACTCCATTCCCACCTCGGGAGATCACACAGGGGGGAAGAACATAACTTAGTGTTCTCAATCAGCCTAAACCCTTACTCGAGAGGGTCACATCCATCAGTCTAAGCTATTCTTTGAAGACCAATAACTTCCCTTTCAGCGAAGCCTTGGTAAGAATATTAGTCGTGCTTGAACTTGTTGTGGAACGCGAGATTCTCTAAAAGTAGGATCCCACTCTTATTGTTGCAATATATCACTGTCGTACCTAGTACTTTGTCAAACATCTCTCCAAAGAGATTCCTCAACCATACTACCTCACAACTAGCCATGTTAGCAACAATATACTCAACCTCAATCGTGTTAAGAGAAATAGACTAATGCTTCATGCTCATACAAGATATCATAGCAGACCCAAGCCTAAAACAACAACCTAATGTTCTCTTATTGTCAATAACATTTCCGTCCCACTCAACATTAGTGTATCTGAATCGTCACATCTCCGACAGTATATCTTAGTCCAAGATTAATAGTCCCATGTAAGTATCTCAGCACATGTTTGACAGCAACCCAGTATGCGTGTAGAGGCTCAAACATAGATTGATTCATAGTGTTGACAACAAACATATATTCAGTCGAGTGTTCACAAGGAACATTAGTACCCCAATCAACTGTCCATACTCAAAGGGATTTTCTAGATCAGGGCTTGTAGCTTCTCCACATGGTTTCTTGAATTTCATCCCCATTTTTTCCATGGACTTACATTCTACCATTCCAAATCTTTCCAGTATCTTAACAACATAATTCCCTTGAGAAAGGAAAATATCACCAAATCTCTGCCACACCTTTAAGCCCAATAAATAGTGCATCAATCCAAGGTCTTTCATCTCAAATTTAGAGGCCAAGTCCCTCTCACACTCAGGAATAAGAGGCTCTCTACCTGTCAAGAATAAATCATCAACATATAGTACCAAAATTAGGGGGCATATCTTAGATGACTTTGAAGTAGAGGTTTGGGTCAACACTACTTCTCGTGAATCCAAACATCAGAAAATAGCTATCAATGTGGGTAGACCAAGCCATAGGGGCATGCTTCAATCCATAGAGTGTTTTCTTCAGCCTGCATATAGGTTTATTCTTGTCATGCTCCTCAAAACCTTGGGGTTGCTCAACATATACTTCTTCTTAAGAAATTCATGTAGCCATGCAATCTTTACATCCATCTAGCGAAGAGTCCATCATTGGCTAAAAACAAGGGCAATAATAGATTGAATAGTATTATAGTGGGCAAGCAGTGAAAATATGTCATCCTAGTCCTCTCCCTCTTTCCGAGAGGAACCTCTAGCTACGAACTTCGCCTTATATTTCTCGATACTTCCATCTACACCATGCTTAATCTTATACAACCATTTTGAAGTCACCAAAGAGTTTCCTACATCTCTTGAAACTACTTCCCATACATCATTCTTCATGATAGATTCATACTCTTCGGCCATAACATCTTTCCATACCTTCCCTTTCATTACTTCTTCAAAAGTGTGTGCAGGTTCGACATATATCATGTTGCTTATAGATATAACATAACCTTGGTATTGGCATGACTTCTTACTTTCCCAGAATGTTCCTATTGCAATAGTGTGTTTCTTAAGATGTTGTAAATTGTCATGAAGCCATAGTGGTCTCTTCCTGGTAAGAGGATCACACAGAGGGGGATCCAAGGGGTCCACAGGTTCCATGGGATCATCAAGAACATCAATCTTGGGCTTAGGCATATAAGGGCCTTGTTGTGTATCCATGGAATCATTCTTCTTTTTAGCGTTAGCAAGGGGAGGAGTGTCCCTTCCTTTCCCAAGGAAGCTTCTTCATTAAATGTCACATCCCTACTAAACCCTATATTCCTTTGACTAGGCACATATATTCTAAAATTTTCAAATTTTCACAATATCCAACAAATATACCTTTCTTTCTTGAAGCTTCCATCTTGTCCCTCTTGTCCTTGGGCACATGAAAGTGAATGAGGCAACCAAAGATCCTCAAATGTCCTACATCGAGCTTCATACCTGTGAAGACTTCTTCAGTGGTTTTGTCACCCAAGGTTTGATGAGGAGTCATATTTTGAACATAGACAATTGTATTAGCAGCTTATCCCCATATAAACTTCAACAAATTTTGATCACGCAACATGGCTTGGGAAACTTCCATAACAGTCATATTATTTTGTTGAGGGTTTGTAGGTAAGATGATCTCCTTCTTGATTCCAACTTTCTTGCAAAAGTTAATGAACTCATTTGAAATGAATTCTCCTCCTTTATCAGACCTGAATATTTTGATCATCTTCCTATTCTCCACCAAAGCCTTGAAGCCCTTGAACATATCAAATGCTTCATCTTTTTGTTTCAAGAAGAGTATCCATGTCTTGCGAGAGAATTCATCCACAAAGATTATGTAGTATAGGTATCCACGAAGATATGTCACTGACATAGGTCCACATAGATTAGAAGGAATGAATTGTAGAATGTCAGTAGACCAGCTCCTGTTAGAACAAAATGGTCACGTCAACTTCTTTTCGATTGCACATATCGAACAAACTCCATCATGATTTGCTTGAATCTCGGGCATTTTGGAAGCCATCCTCGTCATCTTGGGCAAGGCTTCATAATGAAGGTGAACAAATCTATGATGCCACAGTTCACATTGATGATTACTATCATGAACCAATGCTCGGATTGGTCTTCCATATACTTTATAAAGGCCTTCAATTCTTGATCCCAAAGTGAAGGAATCTTGCAAGCTAGACTCCACAGGCTAAGTAAGAACCTTTTATTTTATAAAAGCAACCTTCATACCCTTGTCCTCCAATGCAGATATAGACACCAAATTATTTTTCAATCTCGGCATATATAAGACATCCCATAGATGTTTGATTTCATCATAATCCAAATGAAATGAAATCTAACCAAACCCCTAATCCGAATTTAAATAGGAACACAACAAATTATAGATAAAACCATAAATACAAAGATGCAGTAGAAATAACACTTCAATTCATTAATATCAAATACTGAAATATGCTTACAAATAAAATGGAAATAAGACTAGGTCAGGCGATGGTAGCTTATCTCAGAGATGAGATGTGGCAACTACATGCCTCTCAATTGTGTTACAATGAGGATCAAGGACCTATTTATTATTGAAAAACATGAGAAAACCCTAAACAACCAAAACCCTAACCCCAGGAGATGTAACAACAAGAGTTTGTGGGCCCCATTGGGGTTAGTTGTGTAGCCAACTTCCCAGGGTCACTTGGTCATATTATCTCTGTTTGGCGCGTATGATACCTTGTTGGAAAGGTCTCTCTGATTATTATAAGATTTTCCATAGGCCCTTATTTATGGGCATAAGCCTACATCAAACCTCAAAAAACGTCATTTAGGGAGTCAAAACTGCTCCGGAAGTTCGGGACCCGAAAAAATGCTAAAAATAATAAATGTTGAAATAAACAAGGAAACAAATGAAACCAAATGGAGGTCTAGGTGGAATAGGTGGGTGGCCACCAATATCTACCTAGATCATTCATGCCCCCTTAGGAAGCAATGGTCCCCATTGCATGCAGAGCATCCATGAGGTGAGGAAATTTCCGCTGAACTTGGTCCTTGGTGAGCCACTTACCCTGTGTAGGAGTTGGCCAACTTTGACAACCCGATATAATTGGATCTTCTTCTGATGATTGTTCTTGACTTGTGTGTCCATAATTCGACCAGTTGTGGCCTGTTCAATGCAGTCTGGGTTTAACTCTGTTGGTGTGAGTTGTTTTGCAATGTTTGATGTGTCATGTAATGGTGGGAAGTATGGCTGAAGGCGTCCACATTGAACATTGGGTGTAGACCAAGGAACGAGGGAATGCTAAGCTCAAAAGAATTGTCTCCCATAGCCTTGGTAATGGTGTAAGGACCATATCGGAGTGGTATGAGCTTTTGATGGGCTCCGATAAGGCGTTGTTTCGACAAATGCAACCAAACTTTGTCGCCCACCTAAAACTTGTTTGGCACCCAATGTTGATCATGTCATTGCTTGTACTTGGCATTTGACTTCTCCAGGATGTCATGAAACTGTTGGCGGATTTGTTGGATGCGTTGAATAAATCTGTTCGCTTTATCAGCCTCGGACAATACATGTGTGGATTTTGTTTGTGTATTCATGTGAGGCATGACAACATCAATCAGAGACAATGGTTGAAATCCTAGACCCACTTGAAAGGGATTGTGACCAATCGAGCTATGGAGAGCTCTATTATAACTATATTGCACATATGGAAGACTCATCCCAAATTTGAGGATGCTTCGAATTGTACATGCGGAGTATGTGCACTTGCATCCTATTGACGACCTTTGTCTAGCCATTAGTCTGGGGATGGAAGGCAGTCAACTTGGTGAGCTTGGTATCCAATAGTTTCCAGAGGCTTAACCAGAATGTGCTCAAGAACTTGCTATCCCAATCTGATATAATGGTCTACGGGATCCCAAAATGTACCCATACTCATTCAACGAAGAGTTTGCCAGTGTCCTCTGCAGTGATACTCTTCTTGCAATGCACCAATATAGCCATTTTAGAAAAAAATTCCACAACAAGGAATACACAGTCATTACCATGCTTGGTAGAAGGGAGGCTAGACATATAGTCCATGGAGATGGATTCCCACAACTGGCTTGGAATAGGAAGAGGAGGGTACAAGCCTTGCCTCTTGATGGTTGGCTTGGAAATGGCGTAGGCAATGCAAGATCTAATATATTTCCCAATATCCAGTCAGAGTTTAGGCCAATAAAATTAATTTTGTAGTACAACCACAATTTTCTCCACACCAAATTGTCATGCGACCCGACTGTAGTGTGCCTCCCAAATCATCTTGGCACACTTGCTTGAAGGAACACAAAGGTGGCCCAGGTAGCATACTAATGCATCCTAGAGGTGGAAATCAGGAACCTGCTTTCCATCTACTAGCATCTGGTATGTGGAGGCAAACTTTGGATAATTTTTGTATAGTTGCAGCCATCCAGAGGTCTCATGACCACAAGAGTTGATAACAATAGTCAGTGATGCAATTGGGGGCTGGTTGAGGCAGTCTACAACATGATTAGTGCTTCCCTTTTTGTATTTAATGTTCAAGTGGAATTGTTGCAGATATGTAGACCACTTCTGATGGCGATCGTTCTGCAACTTCCCCTGTGTCTATATAAATTGAAGAGGTCAGTGATTATTGTGGATGATCGTCTCCTTCCCCAGAATGTATTGCTTCCACTATCAACAAGCCTGCACAATGGAATACATCTCTTTATCATGGGTGGGGTACTTCCAAATTGTATCAGAGAGTGTCTCACTATGATAGGCCACTGGATTCCCATGCTGGGTGAGGACTGCACCAATAGCATAGTCTGAGGCATTTGTCTCAATTTAAAATGGCTGATGAAGGTTTGGCAGGTTGAGTACTGGTGCAGAGTAGAGGCGGTGCTTCAACTCAATGAACACCTTCCCAGGAAAACTTTTTTTTTGCCCCGCCCTTAGTAATCTGACTTAAAGGCCAAGTAATATGGGAGAATCCCAACACGAACCTTTGATAAAAATTTGCAAGGCCTAAAAAGATGCGAAGCTTTGTTAGAGTGGTCAGGGTTGGCCAATCTCGGAAGACTTGGATATTAAACGATTCCACATGCACGACACTCTCATCTATGATGCAACCCAAGTATTGGACCTGGTTCATGCCAAAGGTGCATTTCTCCAAGTTGGCACATAGTTTTTGCTATCAAAGGGTTTGAAGGACCTACCGAACGTGTTGCAAGTGTTCTTCTCAAGTCATGCTGAAGATGAAGATTTCGTCCGGATAAACCACCATGAACGAGTTGGTGAAGGGACGCAAGATGTCATCCATTAGTCTCATAAAAGTAGAAGGGACATTTGCCAACCCAAAGGGCATAACCAACCATTTGAAAAGGCCTTCCTTGGATTTAAAGGTGGTCTTCCATACATCTATGGGCTCTATTGGAACCTAGTGATAACCAGACTTCAAATCGATCTTGGTGAAATACTTGGCCCCCTTAAGTTGGTCCAACAGGTCATCAATCCATGGGATTGGATACCTGTTCCTAACATTGATTTGTTTTAATGCTTGATAATTAATGCAGAGACTCCACGTCCCATCCTTCTTCTGTACAAGTACAATTGGTCTCCCACAAGGCGGGGAACTTGGTCGGATGTGCCCTTTTTGCAGAAACTCCTGGATTTTCCGCTTGATCTCTTCATTTTCCAAAATGGAGCAATGATACATCAGACCATTGGGTAGAGGTGCCCTGGGATTCAGATCGATTGAATGCCTGACCTGCCAATGCAAGGGTACCCCTGTGGGTGAGGAGAAGATGTCCCTGTATTCTTCCATGATCACATACACCTGCTTCTTCTTCTTGGAGGAACCCTTCTCGAGGGCCATGGATGTCGCCATGACCTTCCCCTTACTTTGAGAGTGAATCATAAAGAAAAAAAAATTCCCAGTTTGGGAGATGACCTTACTGCATTACTTAGCAGAGATCAAAGAGATGGTGGTAGGTGGGGCTACTCTGATATGCTGTATAACTTAGTACCAAAATAAATAATAACAGAGTGAGGTCTAGGCTCATATACAACATGTTGCTTCCATAAGTATGGTTGTCCTAATAATACATTACAAACTTCAAGAGGAGTGACTTCACACAGTACCTCATCCGTGAAGGACTTGATGTTGTAAGGAAGGCAACACTGTTGGCTGATGCAGGGATCTCGTACTTGGTGAAGCCACTCAATGGTGTATGGCTCCGAATGTGTTGTAGTTGGTAGGCCCAACCACTTCATGAACTCTACTGGCATGAGGTTCTTTTGGTTCCCATTGTTGATAATGAACTGCAATAGAGAACCCTTCACCCACATTTGTGAGTCAAATAGGTTCTCCTCCTCTTTAGGATCTTTAGGTTCAATCTTCTGGATCTTTGTGGTGTCCATAGTGGCACTAGGCTCAGCATCAATGATCTACTTCCCTTTGTCATTCCCCTTGTCAGGTTATGACACATAGTCGTAACATGTGTCAGACTCAAAAGCCTTCAGCTTGCCCACTAGTGACTGCTTGGCCCAACACTCACTTGTGTTGTGAGTGAAGCTCTGATGGAACTCACACCACTTTCCCGTGTCCTTCTTTGTCTTTGTGGTGTTGTTATTTTCTTGTGGCTTTGATGGGTTATCCTGGGTCACCCTGCCTTGGCTTTGCCCTTTGCTTTGTGGTTTGGGGGTGCCTTTCCCTGGCTTTGTATTTGTTAGCGCTTGAAATTTCACCTCAGGTTGAAAAAGGTAAACTTCAAGGCAACATCAAACCACTTAGCCTCGTAGCTAGCCCTACGGGGCAGGAGAGGGCTCTCTCCGGTCTATCTCGGTAAAGATCTTCAATGGGC
>APFE030396683.1:77547-101191 GCA_000404065.3 Pinus taeda | reverse complement strand
CAAACCCTTTCACAATATAGGTATAATTATCCCCAAGAATAATCTTCAAATTTGTTTCCCTGTCAAATAGGTTTTATAGGACTTCACACTAGCTAGTGAAGTGTCTAGAGGCCCCACTATCTACCAACCAGCTATTAGATGAATCCGGAGGAGAGGAACTATAAAGAGAAAAAATAAGAAAGTATTCAAATTGAATAGAAACTACATTATTATCATATTTGAAGTTCCTTGATCTCTTTTGAGGACGGTAGCCTTCTTCTCGATCAACAGGAGCATATCTTCTTTTTCTATCGACCTATTGTTGTTGTAGCCACGATTTTTGTTGTAGTTCAACCTATGAGATCTTCTATTATATGGAAAATCTTGCATGTAGTGGCCATGCTTATGGAAATTGTATCATTCAACTTTTGACATATTTTTTCTAAATCTTCTATTGGAGTCCTTGGATGTTGGAGCAGACTTCCTTGAATTAGTTGGTCTTCCTCTTCCCTTCCCCTTCTTGTCTTGAAAAACAAATGTAGAGGGTTCTGCTTCTTCATGATTTTGAATTCTCCCTCTAGATATCATCCTAGTCTCTTATTGGGTGCACTTTCCAATGATTTCGTCAAATGAAGGAAACCTTTTATTGTTGCTAATAGTTGTAATAAATGTCTCCCAAATTGGAGGAAGACCTCCAAGTGCAATTAGTACCATATCTTTGTCAAAATTAACTTCTATGGTAGACAATAATTGATCCTTGAGTTGGGATATCCTCATAAAGTATGACTGCATAGTCTCCCCCTTGTTCATCTTCATGTCCTTGAGTTCATTCTTCAAAGAAAGAATGTGGCTCAAGGTGTTGTCTTTGTACATCCCAACCAGTTTATCATACATTTCCTTGGACTTCTTCAACTTTGAAATATAAATAATCAAATGATATCTTAATGAATCAATAATAATATTCTTAGCTTTTATCTCACATCTCTTGTACTTGGCTTTGATAGTATAAAAAGCATTCTCAAGAGGCTCATGTACCTTACCTTCATCATATTCCAAAACATCATTCTCATCCAAATTTACATCCAACTTGGTTCTCCAAACATCATAGTTAGATGATTCATTTAGATTCTCTTTAATCTTGAAGTATGAATTGGACATCTCTTCCAAGTCAAATAAGCTCCTTCGAATCAGATTCCTTCAAAGGTGATTGGTCTTGTCTCCTTGGGCTTGTCTTCACCTCAGCTTTGATACCATGTTAATTTTCCATTGTTTGATGCTATAACAATCACTTAATCAATTTCTTCTTTCAATACCAATCACTTTATCCAATAGTTTCAATCTTCCAATGATATTAAGCAATTGTATATACAATAATAAATCAAAATGCACAATAGAAGACAGTCAGGAACTATAGAGACAAAGATTTGGTCAAAGACTAGGGAAAAACTCCATGAGGGGGAAAAGCCTTTACAGAATATTCTTCTATTAGATTGTCAATGATTGACTAAGTAGAGATACATAATCCAAGGACATCAACAATGAGTCAATAGTCAAAGATTTAAGTATCCAAACCAACCATCCAATACCCAATCAAAGATGAGCCCAGAAGTCAAATTTGGTCAAAAGTCAAATCTGCACTTTTTGATAAGAGTCACTAGTAGTCAACTCTTCCCTAACTAGAGCCAACAATGAATGATTAGAGTCCTCTAAAAATTTTGGTCAAGGCAGCAAAGAATTTGACCTCCGTAGCTTATTCAAGCTTGGTCAAAACAATCAACAAAATCTTCCAAAAAATTTGATCAAAGTCAAAGTTTGAACTGCAGAAACCCTAGCACATAATTTCAATCAACGTTAGTCAAAGATGCCCAAAAAGTCTCAATCAAAGTAGCAGTCAAATCAATATCACAATAAGTCCAATAATTCAATCAAACCAAGTCAAAATGTCAAATTCAAATCCAAGTCAAAGCTGGTCAAAACATCCCTAAACAAAAAGTCAACATTGGTCAACAAAAACACCCTCTCTCTCCTTCACACATGTGAGCTCAGACCTGTAATCTCAAAAGTAGTCAAACCAATCAAGAAAAGAAATGATGATGTAATGAAGCATCCAAGTGATGTGACATGATGTGAATTTATATGTGGTTAACGAGGTTGAATTTCTTGCCTATGCCGACATGTAATTTTTGTGATGATGTGGTTCCATATTAAAAACAATATTTTTCCTCGTGCAAATTAAATTCTTCAAGGGATAGTAGGGTGTCCTCAGGATGAGGATGCTTTCCCAAAGGAGGGAATTTCTCCTTATGCTGCCAAATTTCAACATTTAAACACCAAACCAAGGATGTTATACAACTAGATCATAAAACAAAAGAAAATAAAGATCAATGACTTGAAAATTAGCCTCTTTGAGGGGGAAACAACCTTTACATGAAATAAATGAACAATTCTTGGATGATATAAATGACAAGACCTACTTGGTATATATAGGAGTCTAAGGGGTCACAATATAATGAAACCCTGCATAACAATAATAATGTAAGGGCACAACAATAACAATATGGGGGATACATGGGAAAAACAATAACAATAGGGGGCTACACTAGTGCTATAGGGACCTAGCATGCCCCTATCCTTCAAAAAAGTGTTGTCCTCAACACTTGAGTAGTTTTGGATGCTTTTGTATAAAATTATCATCCTCCCATGTGGAATCTTTAGCGGGTGAGTTCTTCCACTTAATGAGATACTCTGAAATTTATTGATTCAGTAGTTAATTGAGTTCTTGTTTCCATGATTGCTTCAGGATCCAATAGGACTTCTCCTTCTTCGTAAAGTTTTGGCAATACTATTTGAACTGGGAGATTTTCATCGATAACCTTCTTTAAGCATGAAACATGGAAAACTGAGAGTACTGGGGAAGATGCAAGCAACTCCAATTTGTATGACATAGTACCAATATTTTGCAACACTTGGTAAGGACCATAATACTTGGGTGATAATTTATTATCCTTCTTAGCTTGCTTGAGGAACATTTGTTTGTATGGTTGTAGCCTTAAAAATACCTAGTCACCTACATCAAAACTTCATTCACTGTGATGTTGATTTGCGTGTTATTTCGTTCGATTTTGTGCTAGAGCGAGGTTATCCTTTAAGAGTTGGAGAACTTGTTGTTGATGCTCGATGTGATATTCCATTGCTTGAACCTTAGAATTTTCTCTTAAATATGATGTGATGGACGATGGATGATATCCATAAAGTGCCATAAATGAGGTCATTTTTGTTGCAGTATGGAAGGAAGTTTTATACCACCATTTAGCCAAAGGTAACCACTTGACCCATTATGTTTATTTATTAGATACAAAGAGATGAAGACATCCTTCCAAAAATTTGTTCACTATCTCTGTTTTCCCATTATATTGAGGATGATAAGGTGAGCTATGAGTTAATCGAGTACCAAGACAAGAAAATAATTTCGTCCAAAATTTTATAGTGAAAATGGGATCTCTGTCACTTACAATAATCTTTGGGTTTCCATGCAACTTTTGAATTGTTTCCATAAATGCAGTAGTAATTGTATTGGCTTTAAAAGGATGAGATAGTGCACAAAAGTGTACATATTTGGTAATTCTATCAACTACCACCATGATGACACTCTTCCCTTCAGACTTGGGTAAACCTATGATAAAATCCATTGAGACCTCCTCCTAACGCTGACTTGGAATGGATAAATATTGTAACAGACCCAGGGTCTTAATTGTCTCAACTTTATTTTATTGGCATACCAAACATTCTACCACAAACTTCTAAATATCAAATTTAAGGCCATCCAAAAAAAAAAACCTTCTTGACCCTGTGGTAAGTTTTTAAAAGTCCTAAGTGCCCTCCTAAGGGGGAGGTGTGCAATTCCAAAAGAATATTTTTTTTGAGTTAGGAATTCTTACATAGATATAAGGGATCTTTGTACCACAATGAATCATTTTTCCAGATAAATGTATCATAAATTTTACTAGGTTGAATTATATTGGCCTTTAGCATTTCTGTAACCATATGTTCAAGTTCACTCTTTTGGGCATAAGGATATGTGTAAGGCCTGATGTTTGGAGGAACACTTCTTGGAATCAAGTGAATATCATGATCATAATCACGAATAGGTGGGAGGACTTTAGGATTCTCAAATACCTTGGAATGATTCTCCAAGACTTTATAGAGATCTAAAGAAATAGATGATTTCGATGTCTGAACCTCTAGTGAGAATAATTGTGCGATTAAACCCCACTGTTCTTGCTTAAAAAGATTTGTCATGCTGTTAGGGTTGATTATCTTCCTTGGTTTCCCTACGATACCCCTTAGTTCAATTTCCTTTCATTCCCAAAAAAATTTCAAGAATAGTTCTTGAAAATTAAAAGTTATCGTCCCTAAAGATTATAACCATTGGACTCCTCATACAACATCAACACCACCCATTGGAATGGAAACCATTGGACTATTCAATACATATTCCCCCATGGCTAGTTTGATATTATGACACTTTCCAAAGAAATTTATAGTTCCTCCATTTGCAACCATTACTTGACACTCTGGTGTTGGAAATAGAAAGAAATTTAATTCTTTGGCTATCTTACAATCAATAAACATGTTATCACCAAAAAATCGATCATCTAGCCTAATTTACTAGATGGATTGAAGTACATCATGTAAAGCCAATTTTACCATAGTAAAATTGCTTTCATTGTGAGAAATTACTTAATAAACCACCTTTGTTAAGTAATTTATAATTAAACCCATGAAGAATAATTAAATAAATCACTATTCACTTGATTTTCTTTTAGGAATAATTAATTAAACCATTGTTTTATTATTATTCCTTGGCATATTTGACCCAATCATGAAAAACAGATAGATAAATCATTAATTATCTTATTTTTCTCTAAGAATAATTAATTAATCATTAATTAATTATTATTCTTTGTCAAATTGACTAAATTCCTTAGGAATAATAAAGTAAATATTTATTTGTTTATTATTCCTTAACTAATTTCTTAAGGTGATAAATAAATCATTTATTTATTATATTTCTAAATAAAAGTTTAAATACTTTTTCCCTCCTAACAAAATATAATAAAATATTCCAAGTGGTTATTTCAAGAATCGGGTTAATAATATTTTATTATTGCTCATTATTCAAGGATAACTCAATATTTTGTTATAAATAGAAGGGTTTTCCATTCATTATTCACTTTTGATTATTTTCAATGTTGCACTCATTGTTGTAACTCTGATCATTTTCGTTGTCACACACCATATTTTTGCTGGATTTACACATTATAGAGGAGAGAGACTCTAAACAAGCTGAAGACATTTGAGGATAGCCAAGAACCCATCCCATGGAGGTGGACTGGTAACATTTATTTGTTCCCTTCACAGGTGTTATAATAAAACTATTATTTGTATATTTGGTTTCCATTGGATGATTGGAGTTATTACTGTTTCTTTTTGTTGTTTAACTATGATTGTGGCATAGACTAGGACTTTGGCAAGTTTAGTTTCTATCAGTTGTTGCAGATCTACAATGTTTAACAACCATTTATATTGTTGAGATTGTTTGTCATCCACAATCTTAAGTGGATTATTTTCGTACATATTTGAGAAGAAAACACTACAACAAAACTAATGACTCCCCTGAGTTTTATACTTCAGATCCCAAACCTGGGTGACCTTCAGTTTCCATCCTAGGGTGTCTTCTTTTTTCAGCCTCTTAATGTTGTTTTCTAGATTTTTAACCCTAGATCTGTCAAATTTCTTACTTTTGCAAGTTTTCTGGTCTTTTCCGTTGGTCACAGGAACTAGCTGCAACAGAGACGACAATTTTTTTCGAGATTTGCCGATCGGGATTCACATAGCAAAAATCACACTTTTTAGCCCAAAAAGTGCAAACTGGTCTCCAAAGCGCACCTTTTAGCCCAAAAAGTGCGATCTCACCTGAAAACAGGTAAGTACCTGCGACTTTTGGGTTTTTTGTTTTTTATCAGATCTGTTTCTGGGTTTTGCTGAGAGTTGTCTGCTGGTTTGTTTGAGCTCTGTCTCATCCTAGTTAGGCCTTGATCTACTCTAATTTACTCGTCAAAGTGGAACTTAGCCCCATAGGGCTTCTAGTACACTTCCACCTTTATAGGAGGAGTTTAGTTGAGGAAGTAGTCTGAGTTTCTATAGCACTTTCAGCCAAATCTTCCAGATCTATACCTTTCTATTTCAGATCTATAAATATAGGTTTTCACCATCCATAGTTTCATATTAAAAATTGTTTGGTCATTGGCCTTAGGGTCCCATCAGTTGCCCTAGGTGTTTCACCCATCTCCCTATCTTTTTGCAACGATCTTCCCCTCAGGTTTTTTGCTATAGCTGCACCATTTTCCAGAAGCCTACTATCATTTGATATCAGTCACACCAACACTTAGATCTCTTGACTTATTTAGTGTGTTTCTCAGTCGATTTCGCCACCAACCAACACAGTGTTTTCAAACCCAGTTTGGGTGGGGTTTAGTTAATTTTTTTGTTGTTCATTTTTTGTTAATAATTTCAATTTATTTTCGGCAAGATTTTTTATTTTTTTACAAACATGACCTGGGATTAATCAATAAATACACTCACACACACAAGCACACCTTAAGAGAAGGGCGCTTGGTTTACACCACCAAGCCGAGACTTAACATAATAAATTTATTTCCCTTCATTGAGACAAAGGCATATTGTTGATCTCCCTTCACCATTTCCGTGTCACATGTGTCTTACCACCATTATGCCACCAAGGAATTTGTCGCAGAGACTATTAGGCCTTCACCCCCAGTTTCTGCTTGGGTATTTTACCCCTCCCTATCGGGTTCGAATTCATAGCCCTCTGAGTCTCCATACCGACTCTTCTCCTAGTTCATCTGATTCCTCATCTAATTCTGAGCCTCCTTCACTGCATATCGTCACCATGCCTGGATCCACAGCTGGTGCAGGAACCCAACCTGGTGTTGGATCCGGTTCTATCTCAGTGGCCACATTAAGCGGAATACTCTCAGGAACTATTCCGACAGCCCCCATGCTCCCTTTTATGGTTGGGTTAAGTCTACCAAATTTTAGCCAGTTGATAAACAAACCTATAGACCACGATGCCTGTTGGCCTTCTATGCCGACTAAGCTTCCCTCGGACATCCTAAAGTTTGAGGGTAATGGTGGAGAGGATCCTACCAACCATGTCCGTTCCTTCCACATGTGGTTGTCATCTAACTCCATTACCAATGACTCCATTTGCCTTCGACTCTTCCAACGCAAGCTCACTGGAGGCACTGAAAAATGGTATGTAGACCAGCCCACCACATCTTATTCCATTTTGACGACCCTTTCTAAGGAATTCCTCTCATATTTCCAGTTACCTCTCCATTAAAACACTCGTATGGAGCTATTGACCTCATTCCATCAGTCCTCTGCCACTTGCCTTTCCGACCATGTTCAAGAGTGGCATCGAAGGAGGAGCACATGCCGAGTCCCACCCTTCGAAGACCGCGTCTACCTAGATCCGTTTCTTAGGATCCTTTTAGCAGCCATTGGAAAAGATATCGCATCCCATTTTCCTCAAGTCGAGGAAGAATCTCTCCAAACAACTCTAAGATATGACCTGATTTATGCGCAGTCCAGTTATGTCTATACCATCATTCTAGACCTCCCCCATCCTGGAAGTGCCAATGCATCGGGGGAATCTCACGCCAATGAGAGTATCATGGAACCCTTTCACACCCTTCCCCACATACTCAGCAAAGTTATGGCTATCCACAGGGGGGCACCAATTCCTCTAACACTCATTCCCCTCCTGCTAGCAACATATTTTTAGGACCCCAACTTGTCTACCAAACTGTTGCTCCTCCTTATGCACAACCAAGTGCTCTAGCCCCTCAAGAATTAGTGTCATAGCCTCCCATGCATCCTCATCCCCAGTAGCCACACCACCCCCTCAGTGTCAAGTGTTTGCACAAGTACGACCAATCCCAAAAATTCAAAGAAAAATAATAAGGGGAAGGGTAACAAGGGTAACCAAGGTAATTAAGGTAATCAACCTAGTGAATCCCAGGGGAACCAACCTAACTCTAACAACCAGCAACAGGGAAGCCAACCCAAGAAAAACAAGGCTATTCGTATGAGAAAGCCTTGTGCATGTTGTTGTGTACATGGCCATTATACACATGAGTTTCCTCTGTTACCCCAAATCTGCCAAATGTGGGAAGCTCAAGCAACTTCTAGAGGTCAACATTCACCTCAGAATATTATGCCATCTCAACCGATAGTACTCACAAATCCTTTCCCTCAACAAGGATTTTTTGCTACTCAAACCTCAGCTAGGTCAAGTAGCCCATCCCCCCAAAATTCTGGTCTTGGTGACTACCAGATCCTTATGATGAATTCTGATGAGGTTAACTCCTCCAATATCAACCTGCAAACTCGGTCGCGTCAATATGACAAACCATCGACTTCGTTTGCCATTGGGCCCAAAACCAAAGCATCTGTTGAGCCTCTTACGACACCAAATGGTCCGTTACAGATCCCTCAACCTAGAGTTGAGGCCATCCCCAAGATCCAAAAGGGACCATTACGCCGTAATGCGGATTCTAATCGAGCTGCCCATACATACAATATAGTAGACGACTTGGCACAATCACCTGCCGCCATGTTGACGCTGGAAGTACTCCAGTTGTTCCCATCTCAAAAGAAAGCTCTACTAACGGCTTTGGTTACAGTAGATCCTTCTGACGATCATTTGATTGTCTTTCCAGTTGATACATCAGAACATCTCCCATTGCCTTCATTTGTTGCTTTCCAGATACCAGTTAGAGTCTGTAATGCCATCGTCTCCTAATTCATTATTGATGAAGGTGCATCCATGTGTGTGATGTCTGCTGCCATTTGGAAACAACTCAAGTCACATGAGTTGTCCCCCTCCACCATCACTCTGCATGCTTGGGATAGACACTCCTTCCAACCCCTTGGCATGTACTGTAACTATCCAGCGACCCTTGCGGGCAAGACTCTCCATGTAGACATTGAAGTTATTGATGCCCCTTTCGATTACAACATTCTATTTGGTTGTAGTTGCACATACGCCATGTCAGCCATCACGTTTGCGGTGTTCCACAAGATGTGATTCCCCCATGAAGGGAAGATCATTACCATCGATCAGTTGACTTACTACGAGTCCACATCCATGACCTCCCCCGAGTCGATTATCTTGTCAATGTCAGATAAGTAGTCTTCAACTCCCCTCATAGTGTTTCACCCGGAGTATATAAAGATTCCTCATTGTTGGGTTCTTTCCTTGGTCCTCCCCCTCCCATATCAGAGCCTAACTCTATGAGTGTTTACATGTTACAAGCATCATAGGCTACTCTCAAGTAGTCTAGTACATCCGATCAATAGCCAACACCCTGCTGTTGCCATCCTAGCTAAGCCCTCTGGCTCTACCCCCCAAGACTTCCTCCATTTGTGGGTGCCTCTCTTATTTTTCCACCAGGTCTAAACCATCCAATAACTATTTCGCTGGGACATTACCCTATAGGATAAATGCCTTTCTTATTCCCCCCTCCGAGATTATTTTTTGTCCCTATTATGGCCTCACTAGTCCTTCCTAACATGACTTTAGGGATCCCAGTATGGCACATCGAACCCCCTGCAAGCATTTCGCCTGGTCAGCTATGACCTTATCATGCTTTGACCCTGATTCAAACGGTCCCTACAGCCCTTGTTGCTGCTTCTGTTCCATCACAACCTCAACAGGAACCCACTCCTGTTGTGAAAGCATCTAGACAGAGGGGCAAAGCTAAGAGGAAAGAATTGAAGGACAAGGCTCCCCAAGCTCCTCCATCCCCTAAGGCCCCAAATCCGTCACCTATGTGTGCTTTGTGTAAAGTTGTTGGGCATGCGACCAATAATTGTCCTTAGATTCCTCATCTCAAAACTTTGGTTCATGAAATGTTCCCTGATTCAAATATCCCTGAAGTCCATGTTAACTTGTCGGGTCCACCCAATAAACTCAAAACGCTACGCAAAAATCACCCTTGTGCCCTATAGCATGGTCACTATTCACATTGTTTCCCTCGTCTTGACGAATTTTGCGATTTCCTTGAGGCGCTTCGTGAATATGAGACCACTCGTAGTGGAGCACCTACTCCTCTACTTGTGCATTCTATTACCACTAGTAAACTAGAACATGGGGACTCTGGTTCGGCCATCGTGATCCCTCCCCCCAATGCAGAGATGATGGACACCATAGGACATATCCTTTACGTGTCGTCATCCTTGAGTTCCTCACAGGAAAACGTTTCTGAGGTTTCTACGCGTAGTTCTATCGAACCTCTTTCGATAAAATCCCAGGTATGAACATCCATAGATCCTCCATCTACCAATTCATCATCTACCATTCAAGATGATGCATATGTAAACCTTCTTTCTCAGGTTGATGCACCAGGTAACGTCGGCACATCATGTAGTTAGTCTTCCTCCTGCCTGCCCATCTTCTAGTATGATGAGGACATCATGGAAGTTATGTCTACCCTTGATTACCCTAGCACTTAGGCAAGGGGAAATATTTTTGGAGGATTCCGAAGGCCATTTCCTTCCTAATTATCCTAGCGCACTCTACCTCAAGAAATGTCACTCATAACACATCCCTTTTATTTGTGTGTCTTTATTTCTACCATGAAGTTAGGTAGATTTCATAATCTGATCCGTTTTATTTTGCACCTTTCATATGATCCATCATCCACACTGTATATCGGTCATGCTGACAGTGCGAGTCGCTTCTCCCAGAATCTAGCCTCGGTAGCTTGGGCCATTTTACCCCCTTGCATAGGTTAGTCCTTTCAAATGGTATGTGCATTGGATCTGCCACCAATAATTAGGTTGAATATGATGCAGTGATATGTTTCTTAGTTGATGCCCTTGCTCATTGCATCCTTCATCTTCATGTTCATTTAGATTCCTTGCTACTTGTCATGCAATTGAATGGTGTGTATCATGTGCATAACAAAATCCTATTTAGAAAATATCTACGAGTTAAGCCGTTAGTACGTGAATTTGAAACCATTACTTTCAATCATGTTCTTAGAGCCCAAAATAACTATGTAGATACCATTGCAAATAACATTCTAGATTGTCATTCATCACATGTATACCACATAAGAAAACCATAAAACACAACACATAGTGAACCATCATCGTCATATAAAAATGCATAATCATATTATGTATCACATAAAACATATAAGTATTTGGAGTCCACCACTCTAAATACATCCAGTATGCCCATAGCATACTGGGGGGCACATAGGCCCCTACATCTTCTTTGGAGGATCTTGCGCCAAGTTGGTCCGAGATGCTTGAATCCCTTTTTCGAGCACTCGAAACACATGGCACTCCACAAACTCTTTGTGCTAGGGGGCATCATTCCCACCTTTGCATACCATATCAGTCCCCTCCATCACATATGTTTGCGGGCAGTATCCCATGCTTGGGGGCATGATGGTTTTCCCCTCGCCATATTCTCAATTACTTAACATAAGTCTCGGCCTAGATCCCACTAGATCTAGGTATGGTCGATTATCCTCCCATTCCTTGGATAGTTTGTGCTACCGAGCTCACTAGTGAGCCATATGCACATAGCATATGATAGACGTTTGATACCATATCTTCAAATATTCTACTCTATGTCCACATAGTCCCCATGTTTAACTTCATGGGTGAGGATGATTCTAGACCTCCTCCAGTAGCTCATTCTTGTTTTTCTCTTCCCTTAATTCTTCACCAGGAACCATTGTTCCAAAAAGCATTAAGGCCATCTTTAGAAAAGTAAGGCCACTTGCTTGAAATTCATAGATCCTGATTTCGATGGTCGATTTGTTCGCCATGATCTCCATAAGATTTAGGGCCTTCTCCTCCTCTCAAATTTGAAGGAAAACACCCTTTTATAGGAAAACCCACAGTTTTTCTGTTGAACATTGTGACCAGACCGTAGCTCCATTTAACGAACGATCAACACCATTGGAAAACTCCCAATGCGTACTCTAATGGGTTTGTCTTTGTTTTTGATGATTTGATACTTCACCAAGAAGTCATTTTTCCAAGAGGGGCCACTTTGTTGCCTCTCAAAATCAAATTTCTTCATATGTGACACTTGTACCTTAGGTACCATCTCCCCTTAATACTTATCGTCTCACGTGTCTATTTTCGTCATAAGTAACCATCATTTACTCATGCTTTCATGGTCCCCACTAGGCCTATTCTATGTGCTAGTGTCATCAAGTCGCCCTTGTCCAGAGCATCCACAATGAGTTACCTTTGCATCCATGGAGTCTGTTTCACAATATCATGTCATAGTATTCCATCCATTTTTGCATATCATTCATCCTGTGTTGCCCATTTTGGCCTCTAGTCATACTATCCCCCATCCCCTCCACAGTTGAGTCAGTTGCTGCCAGGTCAACCATGCACGTTATGCTCTCACAAGGGAAGTTGTATGTTTGTCCCTCAGTCCCATCATTTTCCATTGTCCCTAGTGTTAGTCCATCAGTCACATTACTATTTTCCCTCATGGCTTAGTTGAGGATCCTCATTGCCTCACCTATCATGGGCCCTATTCTATCGACATCAACTCATTTATTATAGAAGAACAACTTAGAGGGCGGTGTATCTTGGTTCTAGCTTCCATTCTTATTAGGTTCCTTAGATAAAGCAAAGGGACTCATCATTGCCCTTTGACTTGGTTGTTTCATGTTTGTGATTCATACACTTGATGGTCCAGTGATGCAGCAGATTGTACTAGTGATTCCCGGGTGTGTGTGTGTGAGATGTTTCATACCTCATGAGGGGGTGGCCCTTCAGGTATCCCCCCACATGCCTGGATGCATTCCTATTATGCTACAACCTAAGATGCAGTTCCAAAGATTTGATGGGTTTGGTTCTCATCAATCGCAGTGTTCATAGCATGCTCGTCTTCTTTAGATGATCCATTCAGTTTTGGAGAGCCCTTCCCTGTTCAACATGGATTCTTCGGTTGTTCTACCAACCCTTCCACCCTTTTTTTTAGGGAAGAGCCATCATATCTCATGTACTCAGATGTTATTGTATTCAGTCCTGGCTCATGTTTTTCCAGGTGCATTATGTATATGGGACACGTTGTATTATTTTATGGCCCAGTTATGCCAGCATGTCATGTACCATTCAACATGTACTTCATTGGTTAGTTTTATGTTTCTAGGTGCACCATTATTTTTTTACTAAGTTATCTCAATGGGTATAGGTATGCCTCCCCCGCCTCATTGAGGTTTGGTACCACAACATAAAAGGAGACTTGCATTGGTCTCGCCCCCTCTATCCCTATTCTCTTTTGTTTCAACTTTATTGGTCTCTCTCTCATTCTGACTCCACTTTGTTGTCTAGTGATTGTGTCTTTAAAATGTACTTCGGTCATACGTTTTTATCCTAACACTCGTATGTTGGGGGGCAATCTATTATCACCAAAAAATTGATCATCTAGCCTAATTTACTAGATGAATCAAAGTACACAATGTAAAGCCAATTTTATCATAATAAAATTTCTTTCACTACGAGAAATTACTTAATAAACTACCTTTGTTAAGTAGTTTATAATTAAACCCATGAAGAATAATTAAATAAATCACTATTTATTTGATTTTATTCCTGGAATAATTAATTAAACCATTTTTCAATTATTATTACTTGTCATATTTAACCCAATTATGAAAAATCAACAGATAAATCATCAATTATCTTATTTTTCTCTAAGAATAACTAATTAATAACTAGTGAATTATTATTCTTTGTCAAATTTGACTAAATCCCTTATGAATAATTAAATAAATCATTATTTGTTTATTATTCCTTAACCAATTTCTTGAGATGATAAATAAATCATTTATTTATTTATTATTTCTAAATAAAAGTTTAAATACTTTTTCCCTCCTAACCAAATATAATAAAATATTCCAAGTGGTTATTCCAAGAACGAGGTTAGTAATATTTTATTATTGCTCATTATTCGAGGATAACTCAATATTTTGTTGCACTCACTATTGTAACTCTGATCATTTTCATTTTCGCACACCATATTTTTGTGGGGTTTACACATTATAGAGGAGAGAGGCTCTATACAAGCTGAAGATGTTTGAGGATAGCCAATAACCCATCCCATAGAAGGGGACTGGTAACATTTATTTGTTCCCTTCATAGGTGTTATAATAAAAACTATTCTTTGTATATCCAGTTTCCATTGGATGATTGGAGCTATTATTGTTTATTTTTGTTGTTTAACTATAATTGTGGCATAGATCAAGACTTTGGAAGGTTTTGTTTGTATCAATTGTTGCAGATCTACAATGTTTAGCAGCCATTTATATTGTTGAGATTGTTTGTCATCCACAATCTTAAGTGGATTCTTTTCATACATATTTGAGAGGAAAACACTACAACAAAACATATGGGTACTACCCGAATCAATCAATGCTATTACCTTTTTCTTCTTGATATATCCTTCTATCTTGAGAGTTTGAGGAATGGTAATTCCCTCTAATGTATTATAAGATATGGTCAAACTCGTTTATTCTTTCTCTGCGGTTGTTTCGTGGTGTACATTCCCTTTTTTTGATGTTTCTTGTTCCTTTTCTTTGTCCTCTTCACAATCTATGTAAAATAATTTATTCTCGGCACACTTATGACCTTTAGTGTATTTTCTATCACAACTGTAACAAAACCATTTTTCTCTTTTTTCATTGTAGGTTGTGGAAGGATAGGAGCAACAACACTTCCATATTTATAGTTGTGAGTGGTATACTTCCTTTTTGCCATAATTTTCTTTCAACTTTTCTTGTCACCCTGAATGCCTTCTCCAATGAATCAAGTTCCCAAAGACGAACCTCATGTTGGTTTTTATCCTTCAAAGTCCCTATGAAGGCATCAATCCTATGCTGCTCTAGAATATCAGGTACTCTAATATTGAATTTTTCAAAGAGCTCAATATGCTTCGCCATTTAACCCTTTTGTTTGAGATTTATCAGTTGGCTAAAGAAGGTGCTGCTCTTTGTATCCTCATAACGTGTTATCATTTCCTGCGTAAAAACTGACCAAGTGATAGGTGGTTTACAAGAACAAAGCCATCGATACCATACAAACTGATTAGGTTCTAAATATAAAGATGCAATGCATACCTTTTGTGTGTGTTGCACATAATGTAGATCAAAATATTACTCCATCTGTAGTATCCATGTTACTGAATCCTTGCCATCAAGCTTACTCATATCGATTTTTGGAATGTGGTTGGTATTCAATATAAAGTTAGAGTCTCTAAAATCATTATTAGCATTCCTTTTATTCTCATAATGAGTTTCATGGAATACCTTCTCGCCATTAGGAAGCATTGCTTATAGCAACTTTATCAAACCTTCCTTCAAACCTTCCATGTTTGCTTTTAAACCATTCATGGCACATTTTATTTATGCTTTTAAACCATTCATGTCACCTTTTATTTGTTATTTTAAACCATCCATATCCCATTTTAGTTCATATTTAGTTTCTTTATTTTAGAGCAAAATTTGTTGCATTTGGTCCCGTAATTTTGATATATCATGTTGCGATTCTTCCTCTTCATGAATTATAGTAGAGCTTTCTGAGGGATTAATGGGTGTAGAATTATTTTGTTTGGGAGGAATTTCATAACCAAATACTTATATTTTTGCTTCAATATTCCCTTGGAATCACTTCAAACTGATATTTCAAACAAAAGTTATGAAATTTTAAAATAAATACACACTTTTTTCTCGCTTTTAGGAGGTCAATCTTCAAGCAATTGTACCTGTGTAATTTCGTCTCTCCAAGGTTTGAAATTTCATCCTGTGGTATCCCTCCAAGTCTTCTTTCCAACACCATGAGTAAGATCAAGATTGGATTCCTCAAGGTAAATCTATGCCCAATCTACCACAATGACCTGATTATGGACTGGTTCAGTAGAGAGATTGTATGAAATGCCACGTGTCGCTATTTCAAACTTTGGCCTTGAAAATGATATAAAAAATATAAAGTCCATTTGATTTACTAAATTTTTAGGAAATTCAAATCCGATGCTTGTAGAGAAAGTTATGACTATTTTCCCTAGGTCACTTGTTTGAGACTCAATTCTAGAGCATGCAAAAACCATAACTTCTTCATACCATATCTCAGAAAATATAAAGAACCAAGATCTAAAATTTCTACATGAAGTTCACCAAGATTTTGGTTCCACGTGGTCAAAATTTCAGCTTTTGAAGCTTCGTATAAAAAAAGTTATAGCAAAAATTCCAAGATGACCTGTTTGAAGCATCAAAACCCTAGAATCCAAAGCTATGATACCCAATGTTATACAGCCAGATCTCAAAACAGAAGAAAAGATAGATCAATGACTTGAAAATTAACCTATTCGAGTGGGGAACCTCCTTTACATGGCATAAGTGAACAATTCTTAGATGATACAAATGACAATACCTCCTTGGTATATATATAAGAGTCTAAGGGGTCACAATATAATCAGAGCATACATAACAATAATAATGTAAGGGCACAACAATAAAAGTAGTGGGGTTCTATGGGGCATAACAATAACAATAGGGGGTGATATACTAGTATTATAGGGACCTAACAAAGGAGAGCTAGTATCTTTAGTTGGGGTCCCATTATAGAACTATGTTTTCCCATATAATGAAAGGGGCCTTTTTTGATAATGAAGGGATTCTACTAGTAATTTATTTCTTACCCAATCTTGGAGAGTGAGGTGTTGGGCCACCAATTTATTTAGATTCAACTCATAATAAATATCAACATGCCATGGCCTCTCCCTTGATTAAGTGACTCTACCAAGATAATGGATAACTTTTTTCACCCTTAGTTAAGAATGGTTTCCTCTTCTCTCTTCAAGGTTCCTAATGGGTGTTCTGCCTACCCCCCTCTACTCATTGATGGTTTTCTACAAGGATATACAAGGATATACTCTTATTGAATATATATACTAATAATTTATTATTATTTTATTATTATGTTTATATATATATATATTGACTAAAACAATATTTTGTTTTGAATTTATAATATTGAGAATATAGTTAATTTGAAAAATAAATATAATGTGTATACCTTCAATATGTTGATCTTCAACAACTACAAGTTATTGTCATTTATTTGGTATGACAAAATTTTAAAAATCCTTTTTTATAATTTGTTATAAAGAAGGGGACAAAGGGACAAATCCATAAGTAAGTAATCAAATGGATAAAGATGGAAATGGGTTGTTTGATATTTGCACTCTTCATCTCACCTATGCTTTCTTTACCTCAACCTTGCTAAGATTTCTACCACAAGGAAAAGGAAACTTGTCATTGGCTAGAAAAAGTGAGATGGTGGTTGTCCTTGGGTGTAGAGTGAAGTTGAGATGCCTTCAAAGAATTTCTCAAATGGAGTGTATGTTTTCAGTGACTTTGTGACACTAATTTTGTTACTAAATCATGGTTGTTAGTATGTTCATGGGGCTACTATGACAATTGTTTCATTGTTTTGGTGGTGATTGAGCTCTTTGATTCATTTGTTTATGGAATCCCTTATATGTTTTTTCTCATAGATATTTCATGAAGTTCATGGCTAGTCAACAATACACATGTACAATATGGGTTGCTTAAAGATGGGAATAATGACAACTCCAATGCTAGAGTGATTCAATTGATATTCCTTAACCATCAACCTCCTACTATGGATATCATGTAGGCTTAGGGTTACTAAATTGCGGGCCTTTGTTTTTAGTGGCTTTGGGGAATCCCCACACGCATTATCAATATGTTATGGGGAATGTCTTATTGGCTTGAAGAGGTATATGTCCATGGCACTTTGTTGTGTGTGTATAATATATTTTAGGGGATTTTTAAATGTTTTGGTTTTTACCAATGTAGTTATATGAGATATTTTACAATTGAACTAGCCATTCTTGTGCTTGTTATGTAGTCTACTTTTATTTATAAAATTTTGATTTCACATTCAATAATATTATTAATAATTGAATGAATCATTTTTACCAAATAATAACAAGTTATGGATAAACAAAATAAATATGCCTTATAGTAATAAAATGGAGCTCTTATATATGATCATAATTTTCTTCTAAAATCAAAAGATAAATTTGTTAGTTTACAAAGTATGCATTGAATCGAATGGGCTAACATCTATTGACATAGTGGGTGACCACCGCCTCTATCCTTGTTTATGTAGATCAAATGTGAAATAAAATGATAAAAAATAAATAAATTATTTTCTAAATAAAAAAAAATAAAAATTATTTTCTAAATAAAATTTTTTCTTTTAACTTATCTATTATATATATATATATTTCGTAAAATAAGATTAAATCTATTAATGGAACAAAAAATAATAATACATGGAGGCATCGACCTCTACAGAACTTGTCTTAGATTTTACCATGTTTTAACAGATAGTAACTGAAAAAACATTGCAACCAAACAAACAAAATTGACCCCAATTGACAACAATTACAACAGCAACAAAAAAAAAAACTTGAAAAAGTACCCCTTAGATGGTGATAAAGTGACTAAAAAACCTGAAAAGATAACTTGGCCTGCTAGGTGTTAGCAGGAGGCAGAGGTTCCTCTATAATGAGACACCTGTAGGCATCCATATCTTCTTCGTCTTGCTGTTGTCCACTCGTCGTGGCTTCCATCTTCACATTGTCGCCTGGAGTGCTCATCGTGGCTTTCATCTTTGCATTGCCGCCTGGAGTGTTGTGTACCTGAGCTGCGTCCATTCGGTTCAGAGCTTCACCATGAGTTCTGCGAGTCCACGAGCTGCTACCATGAGTTTTTCACCTGCTGGTGCCAGCCTTATCCTGAATGATGCGTGCCAAGATGACAGTGTTCTGTGGCTCCTCTCTGAAGGCAACAGAAATGGTAGCAATAATACACGGGCGCTCCAAAGTGCACCGAAACTAGAACTAGGTAGAATGGCAGGGATTCACCATCAGGACATAGTCATCAGAGGTTGTTGGGCTTCCTCATCATGCCTATAGCTGGCCTTCTGGGCATGCCCCTGGCCACTACAGTGAGCAACAAATGAGGGCGAGGAGGAATCCGCAGGAGTAGAGTCAGAGAGGGATAGTGAGGGAGGGCAAGTGGCTCTGCCTCTACTGCTACCCCTTCTACATCTCATCCTGTGTCGCAAACGAGGCATATTTGCCTGGTAAGTATTGGTTCAACTGGTGCTTGGAGGAGCAAGAGGAGGGATGGAATGGCTCGTGGAGGCAGGAGATTGGGGAATTCGATTACCAGAAGAAGAATTCAAGGCTGAAGCAACAGCTCTGAAACAACATAACAGGTTGTGTGAGAAGTGGTCATCTTCGACCATTTCAATGCAACAAAGGATCTGGCACCTTCTCCCCGTAGTCGTTCAAGAGCTCGGCTCTGCAGCAGCTGGGAGGCAGTTACAGGCCAGAGGAGGCAGAATGGGGGGGAAGGCGATCTGAATTCTCCATCTTATGGATCAGAGTGAGGTATCCTTGGTCTTCACCCAACATTAAATTTTTTCCGCTTTCAGACAACATTAAAATGCCATTAATTGTGGTGGTGGGCATCTTGGTTGCAGCGTGGGTGGCCATGTGACCATGCCACCTGCCAGCCCGGATGAGCTGCACTGTACCGTGCTATTAATCACCCACATCTAGGAATTTAAAAATAAAATATTATGTACATGCAATTTATATAATAAAAAATGGGTTCTGTGTAGGTAAATGTCAAGCAAAAATAGTAGTGTAGAAATTCGTTGTAGATTCAAACTACTAATTGTAATTTACTAAAACAATAGACTTGAATCTACTCTACTCATCAATGGAAACAATTAAATGATCACGAAATCATGAAGAATAAAGAGAAAGATTTCAATCAACGCATTACACAATGATTTCCTGTGGCCAGCCACAACTAAAAAACCCTGCTATCTGTATATTGCATTAGTTAGAAAATATGAGAAGATTACAATGATTTTCTCAAGCCTGAGAAACCTCTGCACTATGTCTATCTCTCTCACAACTTCCTAGGCAAGCTCAATCCAATACTTAACCAATTTTATGCTTTCCCAAGTCCCTATTTCCTTGAATTATTTCCTTGGGAATTAACCCCCATTTAATTAGGGAAATTCCTCAATTGGAATTACGCAATCCTCATAGGCCTTCCTCTAATTGCATGCACCACCTGTACAATACAGATGATTATACAAATGATAGTAAATTGTCCCTGAACTCCAATATCAATTGGGTAACTCTCATATCTGACATGCATGAGTTATTTATAAGTGAATTATCAGTTTACTGGTTGATCACTACAGGTAGCACCATACTACATTGTAGGCAACACCACACTACTAGACCTCCCACTAGTTCCTCCAATAGTTGGAACCAGTTTAACTGATTTTAACTGAGTTAAAATGAATTAATTAATCACAACTCAAAATAAACTCAACCAAGGCTCCTATAAAGTAGGAGAAACTCTACATGACTCAACTTAGACCCTCAATTCGAATTAACTGAGCCCACTAAGTCAAATTAACTTAGTTAACTAATATAAGTTGTCATGAGATGTGGAATTACAATTTTATTCCTAATTTAATTCAAGGACAATTAAATTAGGATTTTCTTGTTGCATTTTCAACACTCCCTCTCAACAAGAAAGGGATTATCTGCTACCCCGATCCTACCTCTATGAAACTCGAATTTTCATCTTGATAATGCCTTTGTCAAAATATTTGCATCATGTTCTTCTATAGGAATGTACTCTGGTAACGTGATTCTCCTCTGCACACAATCTCGTAGATGGTGATACCATATGTCAATATGCTTGGATCGATCATGAAAAACTGGATTCTCAGAGAGATTGATACAACTTTGATTGTCACAATAAAACACTATAGGATCCATTTGTTGACCAAATAACCCAACACAGATCTTTCTCATATAGATAACCTCACAAGCTACTTGATTAGCAGTCATGTACTCTGCTTTTGCTGAACTAAGTATAACTGATCTTTGCTTCCTATTGTACCAAGAAACTGTTGCTGACCCAATACTGAAGATCCCCCCTAATGTTCTCTTCCTGTCGAATGGACTCCCTGCCCAATCTGCATCTGTGAAGCCTTGAAGCTTCACTCCCTCTATCTATCTATACCAAAGACCAAACTGAGTGGTGCCTTTGAGGCATCTCAACACATGTCTGGTTTCCTTCCAATAGACTTTGGTTGGCTTAACCATTGCTGTAGTAAGCTGGTTACCTAGAAATCATATGTCTGGTCGTGTGTTCACCAAATACATAAGTGAATCGACAAGCTACCTGTAAATAGTAGCCTCCACTACTTCACCTGAAGTGGCATCTTCCTTCCTCCAATTTCCTGCTAGAGGAGTCTCCATGAGTTTGCTCCTCTCCATGTGGAACTTCTTCAATATGTCGTTGGCATACTTTCCATAAGAGACAAATAATTCCTCATCTCCTTTCCATACTTCAATACCAAGGAAATAATGCATGAGCCCTAGGTCCTTCATCTCAAATCCTCTTGCAAGATCCTCTTTGCAAGATTTTACCATCTTCTCATCACCTGCTAGAATTAAATCATCGATATATAATACTATATCAACAATTTACCTTCAACTGCAATATGGTAAAGGTTCATATATGCTTCACTTTTTGTGAAGCCCAACCTGGTGAAATAGCTGTCAATCCTGGTGCACCAAGCACGGGGTGCTTGTTTCAATCCATATAATGCTCGCTTGAGTCTGCACACATGCAATTCTCCGTTGAAGGTATCAAATCCTTCTGAATTCTCAATTTACACCTCTTCCTCAATCACACCATTAAGGAATGTTGTCTTCATATCCATCTGATGTATCTTCCATCCCATCTGCACTGAAAGTGCTTGAATAGTTTTGATTGAAGAGTACCTTGATACTGGAGCAAAGGTGTCATTGTAATAAATTCCGTCCACCTGAGAGAAGCCTCTGTCCACAAATTTGGCCTTGTGTTTCTCCACGCTCCCATTTGATGCTTTCTTTATCTTGTAAATCCATTTGGAGCTCACCATTGACTTTTCTGTTGGTCTTGGGACTACTTCCCAAACACTATTTATAATAATGGAGTCATATTCCTCAACCATGGCATCAACCCATACTTGTTTATACACTGCTTCCTCGAATGAGGATGTATCAATCTCTACAGTCTCGCTCATCAAATCCATGTAGTCAGTGTACCGATTTGGTGAACTCCTTTGCCTGCGATGTGATGTGGGTGCTCCCACATTCTCACCAGCATCATGCATCAATATGTCAACCTCTCTGGTGTGCTTCCTTCTATCTATGGAAGTCTCTGCATGAGTGGGTGCTTCCACTCTTTGCTCCTCTGCATGTGGCTACACCACATAATCCCGAGGTTCTTCCTTTGGAGCTAAAAGCTCCTCATCTGCATGAAATTGAAGCACCCTCTCAAGGGAACAGCTCATGGCCTTCTCTTCGTCGAACTTCACATCTCTACGAACCACTGACATCTTGTGAGATGGCAGGTACACCCAATAGTTGTGAATTGTATCAATGTACCCCACAAATATTCCCAACTCAGTCATTGGTTCTAGCATTTTCCTTGCATCCTTGGTAACATGACAATAAACTAATGAACAACAGATCTTGAAGTGTTCCATATTGGTTTGTTACCTGTTACACTGAAATTTGTCACCATGACTGTCTGCAGTTAATATGGCTCCATCAATAGTCATATTATCCTCCTTTTCAAGCCTCATACCTCTGCTCTTCATGTCAAACTTCTTCAAAAGAGAGAAAGTCACTTAAAAACATGTTTATCTCTGGGTACGCAGATTCTCTCTACCTTTCCTGCGTGTATGCACCCCAAATACACTGCACCTGCGTACTTATACGCTCTGTATGCTAAAGGTTGGGTGCGTACCCCTGTAAAGGTCAAAAGGCGCGAGTTTCATCTTTAAAAAGTTACTTGTGGTCACTTCTAGAGCCTTCTAGAAGAGATTTTGACGTGTATTGAGCGCCTCCAGATGGTTCATGCATCCCTATGATAGAGGAGCTTATCCCATCAAGAGAGGAGCTACCCCATCCAAAAGAGGGAGTATCCCATTGATGTTGGAACTGAATAACCTCCTCTAGAATACTATAAATACAGGCATTGGGCCAGAGGAGGGGAGGTTGAAAGCTGAACATTCTAAGGGTAAATGCTGCTGGAATTAGGACTTCCATTGTTGACTTGTGAGGAGAGATCACTATCCTTCCTTGTTGCCATATTGGGAGTGGGTGAGCTTGTCAAAGTAGAGGAAATCTCTTGTTGGACCCTGGGAGGAGCTTGCATAACACCAAGGCTCAGGTTGTAATGGTTCCTTTTTTGTTTCCTTAATACAAATAAGTCCATTCTTCTCAATGATTTGTTGTTAATGAATTATTCATGTACTCCTTGGTCTATGTGATGAATATGCTTTGTTTTATGAAATATTCAGGTGTTATGTAATCGTTTGCCTTGTTAGTGTATGCAGGTCTTAAAGTGAA